>PJEM01013951.1:0-37880 GCA_004023845.1 Helogale parvula
TTTGAAACTCATGTTTTAAAAATTTATGTTTAAGCACATAAAGTGTAAAATTATTATATCTTCCTTAAGAATTGACCCATTTATCATTATGAAGCATTATGAAATATTCCTTTTAATCCCTGTTAATATCTCTTATTTGCACTTTATAACCATAGTCACTATAGCTTTCTTAATGTTGGTGTTTGTACAGTCCTTCTTTCTGTATCTTTTTACTTTTATCCGGTTGACATCTTTGTACTTAAAAAGACATACTTAAATGTAGACAGAATATAGTTCATTATTGCCTTTTTGGTTCAGTCTGATAATCTCTGATTTTTAATTAGAGTGCTTAAACCATTTATATTTAAGTAACTTTTAACATAATTGGCTTATATTCACCATCATGCTATCTGATTTTTGTTTATTTTTCTTTATATTTTAGATTAAGTTTTATTTAATGTGTGAATATTTGCTTATCTCCACTATTGGCTTATTAGGTATACATCTTTGTATATCTTTTTGTGGCTACTATAGATTTTACACTGTATATCTTTAAATTAACATATTTTAAATTATATGTATGCCTTAAAAACCTTAAAAATTTTTCCCTAAACTATTTCCCTTCCAATCCTTTGTATTTGTTTTATGTATGTATAGTTATAGGAATAAGTTAAATCCCACAATATATTTTGTTTTAAACAGCCAATTATATATATATATATTCTTATATATATATATATTCTTTTAGTGATTATATATTTTATATATATATAATTTATATATATATTATATATATATAAATTATATATAAATTATATATATATATATAAATTATATATAAATTTTTCCCCCTTAATAAAATAAACCTGGGTTACCTGGGTAACTCAGTCAGTTAGGTGTTCACCTCTTTATTTGAGCTCAGGTCATGATCCCTCAGTTCATGAGTTCAATCCTTACATCAGACTTCATGCTGACAGTGCAGAACCTACTTGGGATTCTTCTCTCTCTGCCTCTCTCATGTGCTCACTCTCTCAAAACAAATAAACTTAAAAAATAAATAAAAATTAAATAAACATGTTTTTATGTCTAACTTCATATTTACCTTTTTGTTTTTATTTTTTGTCATCTAGTTTTTAATCTAATATCACTTCATTGTATCTGAAGAATTTCTATCAACATTTCTTTTAGTGAACGCTTGCTGGCAAAACATTCTTTCAGATTTTTTAACTTGAAAAAGTCTTCATTGTTTAGTTTTTGTAGAATATTTTCACTATGTTGTTTGATAAATTCCCCCCCCCCTTTCATTTCATCAGCTCTGGATCACTGACTTTTCATGTGTCTGTGGTCATTTTTTTTATTCTGTAAAAAATGAATTTTTTTCATGACCTTTCTCTTTGTTGAAGTTTTCAGTAATTTGCTTGTATTGTGTGTTGGTGTGTGTTCATTTAGTGTTTATCCATCTTCTTGAATCTGTGGGTTTATTGTTTTCACAAAATTTGGAAAACTCTTGGACAATTTTGGAATTTTAAATTCCTTAAATATTTTTCTATCTCCCTCTTCTTTCCTCTCTACTGGGACTCCAATTACATGGTGGTTACATGTCTTGCAATTAAGCACACATCCTTGAGACTCTTCTTTTTTTTAATCTCTCTTTTTTTTTCCCTCTCTCATTGTATTATTTTAGGTAGTTGCTGTTGTATATATCTTCAGGTTCACTGACCGTTGTATATATCTTCAGGTTCACTGACCTTTCTGAGTGTCTAATCTGGTGTTAATTCTTTCCAGTGATAGTTTTATTTCATATATTTCATTTCTAGAAGTTCCATTTGATTCTATAGTTTTTATTTCTCTTCTCATTATGTTTTTCTTTAAATCTTTGAGCATAATGGACACATTGATAATAATGATTGTAGCATACTTCTCTGCTAATTTCATTGTCATTGTCATTTTGATGTCTGCTTATGTTAATTCAGTCTTCTCCCAGTTATAGGTTACATTTTTCTGCTTTTTCCCATATCCAGTGGTTTTGATTGGCTGATGGGCATTATGATTTTACATTTTTTCCCAAGTATTCGACTTTTAAAATTTATATGAAGAAGGGCCGGGCAGGCAATCAAGTTGTTTACAGACCATTTTGATACTTTTGTGATTTGTTTTCAAGGTTTTGGGGTTGGGGTAGGTATAGAGTAGCCTCCACTCTAGCTTCATTACTAAAGCATGATTCTTTCAGGACATTTACTGAATACCCTATATATTAACAACAAGATCTTCCCATTTTGGATGATGGGAACACACATTATTTCTTGCCCTGAGTGAGTACTAGGAATTATTTGCCTACAGATTAACAATATATTTTCTTTTCCTGAAAGTTGTTCTTTGCCTGGTTCATCACAAACATGTGCAGATTTATATTCAGCTAAAGATTTAAGAAAACTGCAATACGTATTTAGACCTCTTTCTCTTCATAGTTTTCTCCTCTCTGGCATTCTACAATTCCTCCCCCACCTCCTACTACCAATTTGAGTTTCCTTGGCCTCATTGAATTTCAATCTCTGTCTCCTGTATTAAGAAAGATACAATCTCTATTTGAACTTACCTTCCTTCTTGTCCAGTCCTGAAACTGCATATAGGTAGAAAGCCAAGGACTCCTATTTTCAGTGACCAGAGGTCTGTGCCATCTTTTTTCTAGTGACTAAAAGAGTAATTTCATATATTCTGTCTACTGTTTTAATTGTTTACAGTAGAAGCATTATTCTAGCATTATTACTCCATCATGGCCAGACAGGACTTGAATTTCTTTTAAAGTAGATTTAGATATGTTTTTCTGCTGTGTAAAAATTCTGTTTATTCCAAAATGTCAGCCACAGCAGATTTAGTATGCAGGGAATAATAATTTTATCTTATCAAAAAAATCACTTCCAAAACTCTATAAGAAATCTAAAGGTCAGATTATGAATATAAATGTGCTTTGAAAAATGTCCCCCTTTTCCTTGCCTGCTCCATTTTGATTGCCTATCATGATCTAAGATTGCTCAGTCTATTATGGTCCAGGTCAGATACTATGTGGGGCACAATGAGTTTAAAAATATTTTAAAATATTATAGTATTATTTTCCTTGAATAGGTTATAGTCTAATTAAACCTCAAGAATGAAAATATAGTCATTAAGTATAAAATGTGAACTACTAGAATTTTGCAGAGTTTAGGGAGAGCACTGTTGGCTGGTGTGAAGAGAATATCAATGGCAGTCTTCTGAAGGAATCACTTTGCATTGCCATGCTCCAACCAGGTAATGGTTTACTCAGCAGTTCCTCAGAGCAAGTGAGGCCTTAGGCAAAATTCATACCCTAAATAGATTGCATTTGTCCAGAACAACAAGCTTATCTCTTTTTGCACAATATTCTCATATTCTTTCCTACTCATGGACATTTCTATGTTAGGTACAATTATGTGTAGTTTATGTTTTCAGTTAATCTCTATTGCTTATACTTTGCATATCCCTTTGGTTACAAAGTTCTGATAACAGACATTAACATAGAATTCCATGAGTGACCTTTTGGTGATAGAGCTACACTGGGTTCTCACTGGTTAATTTCCCTTCTGGTTTGATTTCTCTGAATATCAATCAAATAAAATTGCAACATCCTTGCAGTGAGGTAGTGCGGTGCACATCTTAAATTTTACATGTAACTAATAATTTCTTATTTGTTTTCGGTAAATATCTGAGACCATGTACTTTAACAGACCCTGCAAATGCAATGCCAAATAGTGCAATTCTCTGTAGAATGGCAAAAAATATGGGTACACACATTAATGAAGAGGGAACATGCTTACCAGTTATAACTGAGTGGTTCTACTTTCTCACGTTAGCCTGGGAGGGATGTTTATTATGATTTAGTTCAGGGTGAGTGGTTTTGGAGGCATCTACACATATAAAACTGTGGTAGTCATACAATTTACTTTCTGTAGAGCTGCTTACTAGGATAAGTTTTAAAATCAGTAAGGCAAATTTGAAGTTCCTTTAACAAAAAAAAAGCTCTCTCAGAGATTTTTGCTTTAGTTCAGGCTTCAAAACTGACTGAGAACTGAGAATTTAGTAAAGAGACTAAATTGATGTGGATTTCAAGGCCCATGACAGAGGAGGTGATGAAGAAGTAAATAGAATACCTCAAACCGTTACTATAAAATTAATTTCCTGATTGCGGAAGGAGAACCACAATGACTCTTGCTCTGGGTATCTATCTTGATTAGCTATATTATAGTCTATAATTTTATTTATAGTTGTCATGAGGAGAGAATAAAGTTAATGCTGTCATCTATAAACTTTGGAGAAGAATTGATTTTATTTTCCATCAGCCAATCGGGTGACCTGAGGTAAGTCAACATGACTCAAGCTTTTTATGAATAATATGAGGGAGGTTAAACCAGATGAGATCTAAGTTTTCTTCCAACTTATTTGATGACTTTATACATTTTAAATTATGGGGATAAAGCTTAGAAACTTAGAAATAATCATGACTGGTCTAAATTAATGTTCCAACTAGCCCCCCAATCTGTGCAAACAATGGCCCTTAGGGATGAACCATGAGTGGTTGTAATTTTCATCCTGACATCAACCTTACCGGTAGAACATGCGTCAGTTCTTCATAATCTTCATTGACAGCACTGTGGTGTATAAATTCAGCCAATCTCTTCAAAACTTACTTATATTTGCTGCCAGTATCTACCTCTTGGGGATTAAGTTTCATAAAATTATTGTCCTGTATATAAAATGTACTTCCTTCTTCTTCTTCTTTTTTTTTTTTTCCCTAAGTTTACCCTGCTCAGTTTCAAGAAACATCTCCTTGAACGGAGATGCCTTTCCTGGTTGAAGAGTTTTCCTCTTTTCAGTTCCTTCTTGGATTGCTAGATGTCTTCCCTAGCTTGATTCCTACTCCAAATTCTTGTGATTGCTTTGGTTTTCCTTTTCTGAAAATCTCCCGGTTCCATTTTGCATTTCTGGAGGTGCAACAACGAAGAAATATATAGAGTTTTAGAGGAAGAAGCCGATGGGAAAGGCGTTGTATTTTCTTACATTTTTGCAAACAGTCCATGTCTTGCTGGATTTTTGGCTACAGAAATGTTTTAAGTTGGTATTTTCAAGAAGCCACTCACGACTCTTTGTAAAACAGTGCATATTTATCCTTTCTTGTTTCTGTTTTCTTCCTTCCTTCACTCTTCTCTCCTCCTCTTCTTTTTTATTCTTCCCTCCTCACTTATTGTTGCTTAAACAAACCAGTCATTTGGGTTGTGGGGTTTTTAGAATGGGGGAATCTATCTTCTAGTGGTTTATTACTTAAATTTTAGTTGAAGATAGTATGCATTAAGAAATATATATACTACCACTGTAAGTCTACTTCCTTTAAATCACTGAAAACATAATAAGCCTAATTTAAATATATAGCATCAAAAATAAATAACCAAAACATAAGGCAAGGATTGTCTGGAAAGCAATGGGGACAGCTGAGAAGAAAGAAACCACGAAAGGGCCTCAGAGATTTGAACTAATAAGAATTAAAGATATGTAGCTTGAGCTCTTTCATTGCCTATCTGAGATGTATTGCTTTGTTTCTCTTTCTCTCCTAAAGTGTAGTCCTTTTTCAAATGTAATTGCTCAAGTTTATGTCCCCTTCTTTTCCTTGATTCGATCTCACCCCAAATTAGTATCCCTATGGCTCACTCCTGTACATGCTGCTCAGCCTGATGGACAGTAGGGTCCAAAACCAGCAGAAGAGGGCAGAGTGCTACAGTTTACTGAGCACCTGTTACATGCCAGGCACCTTACTAGGCACTTTGATTGTTTCGTGAAATCCTCACAACATCCTTGAGGGAGAATTGTTATTTTCTTCCTTTTACACATGAAATCATCTGAGGCTCAATCAATCCTTTTCCCTAGGACATGCAGGTGGAAAGCAGCAGTGGAATTTGAGCTCAAGTTCTACTTTGCCAGTAAGCAGCTGTAAGCACCGCCATTCACTATGGTATTATAAAATTGTTAGAATCAAGATTTTCCATTTCCTAGTTCACCTTTCTTGGAACATGACAATATAGAGCTTTTCTCTTCATAAGGCATTTTTGTTCTTATTCTTATTTCTCAGGAGGCTAATCTTTACAACAGAATTTTGTAGATCAAGCAGAATGGCTTAAACTAAGGCTTTTTCTAAAACAAGTCCTCAAGGGTATTGAAAACACAGTGTGTGCATCTGCTATTCTTTCTTTATATAGTGTTCATTGTCCTCAGATAGTCAAGAACCAAGGTGTGTGTGTGTGTTTCTGTGTTAAGAAAGAAGTCAGAGGTGGCCTTACTTCATCTGACCTCGTTTCTATGGTACTTGTTGATGATAATTTTTAATATTTTTAGAATAATATCATAGATTGATTTGCCATTGTGGGAAACTTCAGAGACATCATAGTAAATGTTTTTCTCTATTTATGCCTAAATCTCTGAATATTCCAGAATTGATCAGGGATGGCAGACAACGCAAATGAAGAAAAAGGAAATAAAATGAAACAAAATTTCTTGATAGGCCTCATTTGAAACATTCATTTGAAATTAGAGTACTTTATTTTAAAATTATCTACTGATGAACATGCATGCTTCTCATGTTAATAAGTTATCAATTAGCTAATTTTATAATTGTACATGGTCTGTCAAACACTGAATTTCCTCAGTAGGAAAACGCAGTGCTTTCCTTCTCAGGGGCCCTCAAGGGGAAAAGAAGTAATTACTGTCAATGGTCCTTCACTCCCTAAGTGCCCTAAGTTGCAAACCCACTCATTTGTAATTCTAGCCACAGATTCTGTTTCTCAAATTAGTTGAGGTAATAACTGGAGGCTGACAGAATGCTTATTTAAAATCATCACTAGAATGCATATATAAATATATCTAAGTTATCTTAAGTTACCGAAAGAGAATTGGAACATTATAAGAGAAAAAGAATTATAGGTGTGATGGAGTTTAATTTTTTTCATGACTCCCTCCTAATTCAATACAACTTGTATTTACGTTCCTTAAGTGGCAGTCAACTTGCATGATTTGACTCAGCGTGATAATACCACTTACTGTTTCATCAGCCATGACATATAAAGACTTCAGCTACAGTGGGAAAAAATCATATTTCATATTTTTCACTAAGGTCTTTTAAAGATACAGTCAAATATTTAACATAGTAGGTGTAAAACATCCAACTCTGGGTGTAGGATATACAGTAGTTGTCAGAGGTAAAGAGTCTGGTTCCACTCGGTCTTCCCCTGGTTTCTATGATTTGATTGTTTAGCTCACTGGTAATCATAACCTTTCTTGGCTGTCCTTGGTTTCAGCACTTTTATGTGCCCTAAACCCATTTGGAAATCTGGAGAATCCTGTCTATCCCTTCTCTGAATAATGTTTTAAAATTCATGTAAGAAAATACATAGGATTGCAATGGAAACCAATTATATTGAAATGAGATTGTCAAAGTATTAAAAACAAATTTGTAATATAGTACTTATGTGTTTCCATATTAGTGCATTAAATAATACTATCTAGTGGTAAATTTCATAACTACCATCATTTTGAAGTTGTGATCAACATATACAGTATATCAAGATGTCAGAGACAACTGTAGTGGGGTATGGAAACTTCTGATTACTATTGCTGACAGTTACAATTAGTGTTTTATATTACTGTTTATTTTCTTACTTCCTTTACTGAAGAAAACTCTAATTTCACTTAGGGATAGGTTAAACTCTTGATATCCTATTTTATTTTATTTTTTTCATCAAAGTTCATGGGCTCCTTAAATTCTTTCCAGGGCCTTGGAGAAAGCAACATCTTACTAGGGATACGTATCATAAATTTCATGCTTCAAAGTAAATAAAGTCACACCTTGATATAAATGTAAAAGAAGCACTTAATTAAAATAACTAAGGATGGAATTGGGAATTCTTCAGTCACAAAGTAAGTCAGTTAGTTCCTCTCTTATTTTCTCTCCCACTGTCTACCTGGTCTCTTATTTTTGTACTATCTGTGACTTCTCTCTGCATTGAGACTTTTTTATTCCGTGCACATATGTCCACCCATGCAGCTCCTCAGTTAATTCCTCTTCAGTTCAAATAATCAGTGATAGTGTTTCAATAAATCCAAATTCCAAATTTTTTAAGGACAAAATCTAATAGGTCTAACTTGAGTCTGTCTTCTCCTTTTTCATGAGCAACTGAGGGATAGTCATGAAATATAAACATAACTTTTGAAGGACTGACAGCCTTCAAATTTCAATTCAAAATGGTTGACCAGTCCTTATAGACCTGCCAGAACTGTCCTCACTTGCCATGTCTTACCTCTACCTTACTACAGGTCACGTCCTGGAAATACACCCCTACCAATGACTTGGAAGATTTACAACAGCCAAACCAAGAGTAGGGCGTTTCCATTGTCTTCCATTCCATCCCATTCCATTCCATCTGATTCCATTCCATTCCTATAATCAAGAGCCAACTGCCAACCAACATACTAAGCTTTAAATATAGGAATCAAAATGAGATATGGCCCTTTCCTGAAGGTTCTCGGAGTCCAATATTAGGAAGAATACTTACTCAAAATAAATTACTTACATATAGCACATAGTAAACTCTGAAAGTGACATAAAGCAAGTGAGTTGTAAATATAACTAAATGCTAAGGTTTGAGGCTCTATGAAGGTTTAGCATAAATGGCAGATAGCAGGCTTACTGTTGTAAAACTGTATTAAATATTATGATTGTAGACGCATCCACCATTGTCAGCATTAGAATGCATTTATCTCGTAACTCACTCATATAGTTGGCCCTTATAAGATTGTACAATTCAGCTAGGATGCATGTAAATCTGGAGATACATGATAGTATTCTACAGGATATAGAATGGTACAAATAAATATAACACATAAAAAATATGACACATAATCCCAAATCATCAATTTTCTTTGAAAAGTCTGGATAGGAAAATAGAGTTCATTTCATGGTCACTGTTTTTTGTTGTTGTTGTTGTTGTTATTTGTTTGTTTTGTTTTGTTTTATTTTTTTAACATTTATTTTTGAGAAACAGAGAGAGAGAGAGAGAGTGTGAGTGGAGGAGGGACAGAGAGAGGGAGACACAGAATCCAAAGCAGGCTCCAGGCTCTGAGCTGTCAGCAGAGAGCCCGACGTGGAGCTCAAACCCATGAACTGTGAGATCTTAATTAAGATCATGACCTGAGCCTAAGTCGAACATTTAACGGAGCCACTCAGGTGCCCCCATGGTCAGTGTTTTAAGAGACCCAGTGATTACTGCAATCTAAGTTACCTGGTAAGTGTTTCTCCTTCATAAAACTTCTGGCTGTTGCTTAAACCTGAATCTGTTTCACATATATGGGACAGTTCCACTGCAAACCCAATACCACACAATGGATACTTAGGTAAGCAAAACCAGTGGATCTTAGGAGCCTGCTATGGGCTAGGGCTACCTCGACTGTAATGGCATTTGTAGGTACACTCTTGAACATAAATATTGGGCTTATTGGGGATTCTTCTGTCGAAGGAATAGGATAGGTTATGCTGCGGTAATAACTTCTAAAACACAATGGCTTCTACTTAAGTTTTCCATTGCTGCTTAACAAATGACCACAGGTTTTTGCCTCTGGGCTTTTCCAACATAGGTCTGTGTTTTATGGTAGCTTACTGCAGGGCCTGTGAGGGGAGCTCCTGGTGTGTCTGCTAGTAAGACATTTTTATATGTTTTACAATGTAACCACAAAAATGAGTTTCTATTACTTTTACCCTCTTCTATTGGTTGGAAGCAAGTCCCACCCACACTGAAAAAAAGGCAATTACACAAAAACATGAATGATAGGTAGGCAGTATTGGGGATCCCCTTAGGGTGTGTCCACCTGAGCTTACAACAAGTGATATCTTTTTTTTTTTAATTTTTAATTAATGTTTTTATTTATTATTGAGAGACAGAGAGAGACAGACCATGAGCATGAAAGTGACAGAGTGTGAGGGAGACACAGAATATGAAGCAGGCTCCAGGGTCTGAGCTGTCTGCACAGAGCCTGACGTGGGGCTCAAACTCATAAACTGTGAGATCATAACCTGAGCTGAAGTCGAAGGCTTAACCAACTGAGCCGCCCAGGCGCCCCCACAACAAGTTTATTTCTAAGTCATTTTTACGTGCATATTCACTGGGGATATTCAAGGATCCAGGTGAATGGAGACCTCATTTTTAAAAATATTTATTTATTTTCAAGAGGGGGGGGGTAGAGAGAAAGCATGAGCAGAGGAGGGTCAGAGAGAGGAAAACAGATTCTGAAGCAGGCTCCATGCTCTGAAATGTCAGCACAGAGCTGGACATAGGGCTTGAACTCATGAACTGTGAGATCGTGACCTAAACGGAAGCTGGACACTTGTCTGACTGAGCCACTGAGGTGCCTATGGAAACTCCATTTTGATATGTGTTTCCTTAATCACTGCAGCAGTGGGAAGGTATAAAACTACCTGCATAATAAATCTAAATGTCTTAACATTTGTCTTACAAAGTGACTTGATCACTTCTGCTCACATTTCATTGGCCAAAGCAAGTTGGGTGGCTATACCTAAATTCAAAGGGAATGGAGAAATGTGATACCATCATATGTTAGAAAGAGAGAAGACAAAATACTTGTTAAACAGTGAGCATAGCTGCCATTCCTTCTTACAAAAGGTGGGGAGCCAGCTTCAGCTGACTTCTAGCCCTTGCCTTTGTCTTCGAGGTCTGCCTTATATTTACCTCAATTCAAATTCCCCACTCACTTTCAGTGTGGAAGTCTATTTATTCTTGATCCTGGAGGACAGCTGATGTCACATCTCTCTCTTTCTCTCTCTCTTTTTTCTGAAATAGATTCGCTAATAGTAAGAATTTGGGGTCTCTAAATCTGCTTATGCTGTTGAATTTTTTTTTAGTACAGCATTGCTGTAAATTGCTCCTTGGGCCGGATTTTAAAAATGACATCCAAGCACTTGGCTGAATGGTTTACTTAAAGTGTCTCATATGTCTTAAAATATTTCTACGCCATTCCCCTCCTGTTCATGGTCAGAGATTTGAATTGCATTATAGAATTTCTCCACTTTCTTAAGTACACATTCTAGTATTTTATGCTATTGTATCTGTAAGATAGTTTCACTGTTGGCTTCGGGACCATATGTTATATATCCTCCCAACTTTCTATTAATTGCTGTTACTTTGCTACTTTTAAGACCTGTGACTGCACTGCAGCATTTCACAAGCATGCTCTCTCCTTGACTCCAAGTCCTCCACTGCCAACCCTAAATATATGCTCCATTAAAATGCCAATTGTTTCTAGTAGGCTGTAGCCTTGTTTAGAGATCCAGTATTTATCAGAGGGATGCTAATGTAGTAGCAGTCCAGGCTGCAAATCCCTCTCTCAGTGGGTGAAATAAGAGAAAGAAACTCAGCTTAAATATCTGTGCAACAGAATTCCCCCCCACTTCCTTCTAGGAAAGATTTCTTCAATTTCCTAAGGCATGACATGTCAGCTAAGTTGTGTTAAAAACAACCACTAGTCAGCTGCTTCAGGTGGGAGTTTCTTAGAATTGCTGAGTCTAGTAAGTTCACACCCTACTTTTTGTACATTTTCCATTTGACACCATTCAACAGTGTAACTAGTAGTTTCTGTAACTTTGCTTTGACTGTGAGGTTTATTCCAAAAGCAATCAGGACTTGTGCCTGTTGATGCTCTATATTCCTATCCAATTCTTTCAACAGATTAGAGTCAAGGCAAGAACATCCACAGTCTTGACTGGTTTTGAGGGTGGATGATTACATACAATCTGTCGCTGGCCAAGTTGTGCTAGATCACAGGATTGGAGACATAGAGTGTAAAATGAAACCTGAGTGGCCACAAGCATAAGAGATTTCTATAAACTTGCTGCCAATCACTAACATCTAAGTACTTATATTTTCATACTTTTATCTTGGCTGTCACCTGACTGCTTCTGTCCTTTCAGTCCTCATTTCACCACTGCCACATGAGTGCAAAACTTCAGCTTTCACCAGCTTTCCACAAACTCCTCCATCATGCAAGCATTTCATGAATTTATTCCTTCACCATGGATATTCAGCAAAATATAAGTGAGATCACATTTTAAATCATAGGGACTCCATCATGCATCACCATTTCCTCTGTCCTTTGCTCTGCTCCTTTGCATCCCACAGGAGAAACCAGTACATTCTTTTTCTTCTCTAGAAAAGACTGTGGAGTGATTCTGCTCATATTCAGGCCTCCAAGGTTTTCCTTTGTATCTCGAAGGAGCTTGTGTATTAACTTATGCTGAGCAAAGACTATACTTCTTGAAAGATGTCACGGTGGGGGGGGGGGTTTCCCTTTTTGCCAGGTATAGTTACAATTGTGTTTATGCCAAATAACATGTGGTGGAGATGAGCAATGTAACAGAGGCTTAGGGAACACAGAGGAAGAGATGACTGATTCTCTTGTGGGAGGTTGGGCAAAGAAGTAAAAGGGAGATGGGAAATCCAGGACATGGGCCCTGCAGATATGAAGGCATTGGTGATTATGATGTATTTAAAGAAAGATGAAGAATGGCACTAAAACAAAGGCTAGGAGAAACAGGAGGGGATTGATGTGAAATACCAGAAAGGTAGACTGTCACACCTAGGAAGAGTCCTTCTGCTTTTGCACATATAAATATTTTGAAGATTCTTCTCAAAAATTTGGATAGACTGCAGAACTGAGTTATGATCCTCAAAGATTTTCTCTCCTTAAAATTTCTGCTTCAAGTGGCAAGTGTGAGTTTGAAATTTTTGTAGAACAAAGTAGCTAAGCAACAAGATGGAACATGTTAAGTCAAGAAACAGTGACATTTGATTTAATATTTCATAATAGTGCATATTGTACTTAGGACTATATGGGGTATACAAAAGTAACAGGATCTCATATTCTGAAAATTCACTCCATGTGTAGTAAACCTTAGTAAACCAATACACATTTATCCAAGCATTACTTGACAGCCAGAAAGAATGATTTCCCTCTCTTTCTTAAGCTTAAATGTGAAGCTTAAATTATATGGGATCTAACTCAATTGAATCAGTGTTTCTATTTTACTATAGAAATCTGGATATTTTGTGAGGTAAAAAAGAGTGCAGGGTATTGAAGGGACATTGACCAGAAGTAAGTAAAGGGGTGCTTCTTCTTTCCTCTCTTCCTGTCTCTTATCTTCCCTTTTTTTCCCCACAGTTTTGCTCCTTTATACAAATATGTACAGAGTGTTTGCTATGTGTGGGGACCATGCCAGGTACTGGGAGACAAACTGGCAATTGTAATACTGTGAGATAAACAGTCTTTTAAAAATATTTTTTTAAACATTTATTGTTGAGTGACAGAGACAGAGTACAAGCAGGGGAGAGGCAGAGAGAGAAAGGGAGACACAGAATCCGAAGCAGGCTCCAGGCTCTGAGCTGTCAGCACAGAGTCTGACACGGGGCTCGAACTCATGAACTGTGAGATCATGAGCTGAGCCGAAGTCATACGCTTAACTGACTGAGCCACCAAGGCCCCCAAATCTTATTTTTTTAAATGTTTACTTTTGAGTCGGGGAGGAGCACAAGTCGGGAGGGCCAGAAAGATGCAGAACAGAGGATCTGAAATGGGCTCTGTAATGACAGCAGAAAGCCTGATGTGGGACTCACACTCATGAATCAGGAGATCATGATGAGAGCCAAAGTCAGGTACTTAACCACCTGAGCTTCCAGGTGCCCTGTGAGATAAATATTCTCAGAAAAAGGCATCCAGAACTATACAGGAGATGCCTGAACCTAGACTTGAAGGATGAAGAAAACATTCCAAAGAAGTTAATTTTTAGTGGAAATGTAAAGAGTGAGAGTTGTCAAAGAGGGTTGAAGAGAGAAATTTGAACATTGAAAGGATTATTTATAGTTAACTCTAGAATAAGTGGTACATTTATAAAACAAAGCAGTGGTATATTTTTAAATTCAGTCATACATTTTGAAATAGTTTTCAGAAATATATTAAAGAATCAAGGGTTTTATTGATTTGTGACTACTCATTCGAATAAACTCAAAGTAAGTACACCAACACCCCCTTAAGCAATCAGTCCTGTTTATTACCTTAGATAATAAAATTTCCTTAAATGTAAAAATGTTATGGAGAAAATAAAATAGGATACAAGAGACAACTTAGAGAGATGGGTTACATTTTATACGAAGACATTATGGAACTTTTCTGATGAAACATTTAAGCATTGACCTGAAAGGAGTGAGGAAGAGAATCTTAAAGATATCTGTGGAGCTGGCATTCCAGAAAATGGGAATATTATATGCAAAGACAGGCTGGACATGCTTTTTGAAGGTTAAAAATTGATATTGTAATCTATCCAATAAGCACTAAAAACTAAAAAGCAGAGCTAAAATGCCAATGGAGGACATAAATGGAATATTTTAAAAAATGCTTGATTTAGTGTATCTCACTGCCCCTGAAAAAAAAAAGACTTGGAAGGAAGAACACAGGAACAAAGAACTACAGGACACATAGAAAAAACACCAATATCATAGACTTAATATAGACATGTCAATAATTACTCTGAATATATGTTAAAAAAACCAATTATAAGGCAGAAATTTTTAGGCAGGATTTAAAAGATGATCTGCATGTTGATTACGATACATATGTAAAATACAAAGACACAAAGACACAGATAATTCTGTAAATTAAAGGATAAGATATATATATGTATATATATACATATACGTTTCCTGGAAACACTAAGCATAAGAAAGTTGATGTGACTGTGTTAATATCAGATAAAGTGTCAAAATATCAAGAATTCATATTCATCATAAATATGCCTGAGTCAAATATCAAATTTCCTTAAATGTTTTAACCAAAAGCTGTCAAATTAAAGGAAAAAATTTATATGGAAGCACAAAAAACCCAAAATAGCCAAAGCAATCTTGAGAAAGAGCAAAGCTGGAGGGATCACAATCCCAGATGTCAATATATAGTACAAAGCTGTAGTGATCAAAGCAGTATGGTACTGGCACAAAAATAGACACATATATCAAATGAATAGATAAGAATCCTCAAAACAAACCCATGCTTATATAGTCAATTAAGCTATGACAAAGGAGGCATGAATATACAATGGAGAAAAGACAGTCTCTTCAACAAATGGTGCTGGGAAAACTGGACTACTCTCTGCAAAAGAATGAAATTGGATCCCTTTGTTACACCATACACAAAGATAAACTCAAAATGAATTTAAAAAGTACATGTGAGACCTGAAACCACAGAACTCCTTGAAGAAAATATAGGCAATAATTTCTCTGGCATCAGCTATAGAAATATTTTTCTAGATATGCCTCCTCAGGCAAGGGCAACAAATGCAAAAAATTATTCTATTTGGACTTCCCCCAAATAAAAAGCTTTTGTGCAGCAAAGGAAACAAAAAGACAACCTACTGAATTGGAGAAGATATTTGCAAATGTTATATCCATAAGAGCTTAATATCCAAACCATATAAAGAATTTATACAGCTCAACACTACTACCCCCAATCCATTAGAAATATAGAGGACAGGAGTAGACATTTTTCCAAAGAGGATATACAGATGACCAGCAGATACATGAAAAGATGCTCAACATTGCTAATCATCAGGGAAATGTAAATCAAAACTACAATAAGATATTACCTTATATCTATCAGAATGACTAAAGTAAAAAAGGTGAGAAATAACAAGTATTGGTGAGAACATGGAGAAAAAAGAACCCTCAATCACCATTGGTTGGAATAAAAATTGGTCCAGCCGGTGTGGGAAACAATATGGAGTTTTCTCAAAAAATTAAATAATTACTATATGATCCAGTAATTCCACTAAGTGAGTACTTATCCAAAGAAAATGAAAATGCTAATTTGAAAAGTTATGTACACCCCCATGTTTATTGCAACATTATTTACAGTAGGCATGATGTGGAAGCAATCCGTGTCCCTTGAAATATGAATGGATAAAGAAGATGTGAGATATGTATGTACACACACACACACACACACACACATACACAAACTGCAATAATCCTCAGCCATTTAAAAAATGAGATCTTGGGACATTTGCAACAACATAGATGGACCTAGAGGGTATAATGTTAAATGAAATAAGTCAATCAGAGAAAGACAAATCCCATATGATTTCACTCATGTGTGGGATTTAAGAAACAAAACAAATGAACAAAGGAAAAAGAGAGAGAAGGAAAAATAACGAACTTAAATATAAAGAGCAAACTAGGGGATCGCAGTGAGGGAGGGTGAAGGAGATGGGGGAAATAGATGAAGGGGATTAAGAGTACACTTATCTTAATGAACACTGAGTCATGTATAGAATTTTTGAATTATTATACACCTGAAATTAATATAACATCGTCTATTAATGTTACCTCAACAACAACAACAACAACAACAAAAGGAAAGGAAAATGGGCAAAGGTGTACAATATTATTTCCGGATTTAAAAACTTTCTTAAAAACTGTTTGCATGAGTTCACATGTACCAATTAATATATAGAAAAGATGATTAACACAAAAATTAAATTTTTCCAAGTTTATTTATTTAAGAAAGAGACAGAGAGACGTGGAGAAAGGGGCAGAGAGAAAGGGAGAGAGAGAATCCCAAGCAGACTCTGCACTATTAGCACAGAGCCCTATGTGGGGCTTGAACCCGCAAACTGTGAGATCATGATCTGAGCCAAAGCCAGGAGTTGGCATCTTAATTGACTGAGCCACCCAGGTGCCCCAATTAACACTATCAATTAAATTAACCTAACTGACATTTTTAAAACACTGTAAGTAAATTGAATATGCATTCTTTCCAAATAAATATGGAATTTTCCTGAAAATAGACCATAGTCCTGGCCATGTGAAAAGATCCAATAAGTTTCAAAGGATAAAATAATACACAGTGAGCTCTTTGAATATAAGTATAACAAACTAGGAATCAGTATCCATAAAGTGTTGATAAATGTCCCTGAGTACTTCAAAATTAAATGTGCTTCCAAATAACTCGTGGATCAAAGAATAAACCACAAGATAAAAATTAATTTAAAACGATTTTCAACTGAAGAATAAAACACACACACGCACATCTTTTATCAAGATTAACATACAACTAAAACAATCGATAAAAGGAAGTTTATTTTATGAAAGAAGAAAGGTATGAAATGAGCTAATCTCTTTTCTTAAGAAGACACTAACCAGAACAAGCCAAACTAATAGTAGTAAAAGGAAATGAGTCAAAATCAATGCAATAGAAATTTAACAGTAGAGAAAATTTAAAAAGTCAATTACTTGTTTGAAAAGATCAATAAAAGCGATATATCTACTAACAAGACTGATCAAGAAAAAAGAAGAAAAACCCCCCAAGAAACAAATTACTAAGGTGGATAAAATAAGGAACATCACCGGAGATATTAAGGAAAATAAGAGGGTATGTGAATAACTCTGTAACATATAATGCAATAATTTATAGGAAATTGGTGTTCCCTTAAAAACACAACTTTCTATAAATTTTACAATGAGATATGGAATTTTTAAATTCTCTTATATCTATTAAAGAAATAGAAAATTTATTAAGAAAATGGTAGGTCCAAATGGCTTTGCTAATGAATTCTATTAAATATTTAAGGGGAAAAAATCATACCTGTCTTTTGCAAACTCTTCACAAAGTAGATAAGGATAATCACTTCCAATTCATTTTATGAGGCTAGCATAACCCTGATACCAAAATAAGGCAAAGATATTACAAAGAGAAGAAACTGGAGACTAATGTTTCTCATGAATAAATGCAAAAATCATTAACAAAGTATTCTATTGATTACAATAAAACAACAATATATAACAGGAACTATTAATCATGACCAAGTAGGTTTTATCCTGGGATTGACATTGGCTCATATATGAAAATCAGTCAATGTAAATCACCATAGTAAAGGATTATGAGAGAAAAATAGCATGATCACTTTAATAGAGCAGAAAAAGTATTTGCTACATTCAAAAGCAATTTATGATTTGAAAAAATCCCAACAATAAACTATAATTGGAAGGAAACTTCTCAACCTGAGAAAGGACACCTATGAAAACATTTATGGCTAGTATCAAATTTAATGGTAAAATATTAAATTTTTTCTCTTACATAAGAAGCAAAGAAAGTAATGCTCTCATTTCTTTTTTTCCCTTAATGTTGAAGTAGAGAGCCCAAAATGCAGTAAGTCAAGAAAAATAAAAAGATGAAATAAAAATGTCTATATGAAAATGCAACCAAACTGTACATAAAATAATCAAAGGAACCTATGAAACTACTATGAAATACTAAAGGAATTTTATAAGAATTCATAATACCAAGTCAACATACAAAAATCAAGTTTTCTCTTTAAATTTTCAAAGTCTAATCAAGGATTAAATATTTAAAATATACTCCTTATAATAGTATATGATGCTTAGGAATAATCTAATGACAGTCACTTTAGAATTCTTCACTGAAAAGTACAAAATATTTCTGAGAGATGAAAACTCTAAAAAATGGAAAATATACATCAAGTTTATGGATTGGAAGACAATACTGTTAAGGTGTTAATTCTCCTTTCACTGGTGTAAAAATTCAAGAAAAACCCAATAAAATTTCAATAAGCTTTGATTTGTTTTGATTGAAAAAATTACAAATTGATTCTGAAATCTGTGTTGCAAGGAGAAGAACCTAAAGTGATCAAATAATTATGAAAGAAAATAACAAATTTGACCTTTATTTTTGTTCCAAACTTGCTATAAAGGTATGTGATTAGGACAGTGTGATACTGATAGCACAGAGAGGTGGATCAGATTACAAATTTGAGAGTCCAGAAATTTTCCCACAAATATGGCAAATGATTGTTGACCAAAGTAGTACAGCAATTTGATGAGAGAACAGAAAATCTTTTCAGCAAATGCTGCTGGACCAATTGAATAGGGGGAGAAGCGTAAGAATCTCAACTCTTACCTCAAATCATACACAAAAACTGACTTGAGTTGTATGATAGATTAAAATACTGATGTGAAAACAATGACACTTCTAGAAGAAAACCTAGAGGAAGATCTTCACCGTCTTGAAATAGGTAAAGATTTCTTAGAGACCACACTAAAAACACTAACTTGAAAGGAAAAAATTTTAAAACAGATAACTTAGACCTCATAAAAATTAAAAAGTTGTATTTAATCTGGACAATAAAATAACAACAGTATTGGATTAGAACTCAGAGAGTTAAATATATATTTACGATTCTGCACTGATAGAATTTAACAACCAGGTTAACAAAGAAATGGAAGAGAAGTGATAACACTCCCTTACAGAAAAATTACAACTGCTAAATGAGATGAATGACAAAAATATAACACCACCATGAGAACATCAACGTAAAGATTACTTCAGTTAAGTTCCACTAATGCTAAAATCAGTGAAGAATTTTTATTTCAGTTTAACTCCTTTTTTAATTTTTAAAAAAATTTTAAAAGAATTTTTTAAGTAGTTTATTGTCAAATTAGTTTCCATACAACACCCAGTGCTCTTCCCCACAAGTGCCCTCCTCCATCACCACCACCTCTTTTCCCCCCTCCCCCTTCCCCTTCAACCCTCAGTTCATTTTCAGTATTCAATAGTCTCTCAAGTTTTGCGTCCCTCTCTCTCCCCAACTTTCTTTCCCTCTTCCCCTCCCCCTGGTCCTCCATTAGGTTTCTCCTGTTCTCCTGTTAGACCTATGAGTGCAAACATATGGTATCTGTCTTTCTCTGCCTGACTTATTTCACTTAGCATGGACCTCGAGGTCCATCCACTTTGCTACAAATGGCCATATTTCATTCTTTCTCATTGCCATGTAATACTCCATTGTATATATATATACCACATCTTCTTGATCCATTCATCAGGTGATGGACATTTAAGTTTTATTCTTTCAAATAATTTCTACACTGCATGTGGAGCTGCAATTCATGACTCCCAGATCAAAGGATGCATGTTCTTCCGACTGAGCCAACCAATTGCCCCGTTACTGTGCTCCTCTTAGGCTCTTTCCATGTTTTGGCTATTGTTGACAGTGCTGCTATGAACATTGGGGTACATGTGCTCCTATGCATCAGCACTTCTGTATCCCTTGCGTAGATCCCCAGCAGCGCTATTGCTGGGTCATAAGGGAGTTCTATGGGTAGTTTTTTGAGGAACCTTCACACTGTTTTCCAGAGTGGTTCCACCAGTTTACATTGCCACCAAGAGTGTAGGAGGGTGTCCGTCTCTCCACACCCTCGCCAGCATCTATAGTGTCTTGATTTGTTCATTTTAGCCACTCTGACTGGTGTGAGGTGGTATCTCAGTGTGGTTTTATCTGGGTACTTGCAAAGTAATTCCCCCCAAATATTTATAAATTTCAGAGCAAAATTAGTAACCTTATAGTGGAGACTCCTGGTAGAAACCAGTGTAAAGTAAGTGATTAATATTAATATCATTGCTAATACCTATTGACATCATGTATCCATTGAAAAAGTCACATCATCCTGCAGCATCCTTCTTCATAATGTACAATCTCAATTTCATTATGAGAAACTCAAATTGAGAGAAATTCTACAAAGTACATGACTGGTATACTTAAAAACTGTTAAGGTCATGAAAAACAAAGAGAGATTGTCAAAGATTGCAGAAGACTTAGAAGACCTGACCACTGAGTGCCATATGGGATTCTTGATTAGACCCTGGAATAGAAAATGGACATAGAGGGGAAAAAACTGGCAAAATCTAAATACATTCTATATCTAGTTATACACTATTATGCCAAAGTTAATTTCTTAGTTTTGATTAATGTTCAGAGGTTGTATACAACGTAGTAGGGTGTGGGTGAAGGATATATAGGAGCTGTTGTCCTATTTTTTTTCAACTCTTCCATTAAGACTGAAATTATCTCAAAAGAAAAATTTAATCATGACAATGACCAAAACCAAAAACTCATTGCCAAGTTACTCCTCTGTAAAAGAACCCTCATTTTTCTAAATGAGGTCTATGAGGTCTGTGCAAATATTTCCTGCAAATGAATTCCTTAATGTACCTATCTATGGAACATTTTGAGTATATGCGTTATCCAGAACCACTTTTGAGGAAAGTAACCAAAGAGAGTTTTCTGAATATGGTGTGGGGCATTTGACATATGACTTAGTAAACTTCCTTATAAATGCAAATTTTGACTAATTTTTCTCTTTCTAATTAGGCAAAACATTTTTCTTCCCCCTCAGCACTAAGTGTTGCTTCTCCATAAAGGCATTTAAACCATAAATTCAATAGTGTCTTGGTTTACACATTGTCCATTTGAGTACCTGCTTTTAAAAATGTTTGGTTATTTATATGAATGATAATGAAGACTTTTGCTGAAAGAAGTTCTAAATGTTAAATTTCACGTACCAGTGAGCAAAAGGATGAGGTATTCTGAAAAGAGCAGGAAATTATTAGTTAGACCCCTGAAATCACATTACATAGACAGTTTCCTACTCTACCTAGCTGTCTGTGTTGATCTTCGTCTTTATAGTATTTAAGAATTTTAAAAAATACTTTATGCCTTTAAGAACAAAAGTACTTTAATATCAAAAACTTGGTTCAGCATATTATCTTTGCACCTACGTTGTAATCATCTATGAGCGCTATTGACATGACACTGTTGGTCGTCGTGAGAGAGTACGTCAGAAAGTTGACAAAGCTAAATCACGATAGCAAAGAATAAGGACATAAATCAAGTGAAACTAATAAAACAAAGTGAATAACAGTGGATGTAGCCCATAGGTAAACTTCCTTCTGTACTGAAAACAAAAGGAAATTAGTAAACATTTCTAACAGTGCTCTGAGTAAACTATATTTTATTCACAAGATTACATCTTCAGAAATGTTATTTGAAGATGCACTATGTTTATTCAATTTCAGGTTTCCGCTGTCATTCTCAGTAGTGTCAACTAATGATGAAATATGTCTATTATTGGGTGGCTCAGTCAGGTAGCAATCTGATTCCTGTTTTCTGCCCAGGTCAGGATCTACAGTCCCATGAGTTCAAGCCCCACATTGTGCTCCATGCTAACAGCACAGAGCCTGCTTGGGATTTTCTCTCTCTCCCTCTCTCTCTATCACCCTCTGCCACTCATGCTATCTCTTTCTGTTTCAAAACAAATAAATAACTTTTAAAAATATGTCTATTATCTTTTTCTTGTAGCTGTTTTTTAAGCAGGGAAATACACTGAACTCAGAGATACATTTTTACCCTATGTTACACAGCTATGAACTAACTGCTTGTTTATTTACTGATTTTCACTGTTGATGCATATGGTGTTTGGTCCAGTGTTGGTAGCAGTGCTTCCATTGTCATTGTCATTAATGGCAATGTTAAAGTGCATTGTTCCTAAAGAACATGCAATAGTAGTGATACTTTGTGTTTGGAGGTGTTTTCTTTTGAATTCAATTCCCCTTGAAGAGAGACCTCTCTGTCACCATGGAATAAGTATATTATTTCAACTTCCTAAGGACACTGGGGAACAAGGTAAAGAAGTGCAAGCTTGCTTCAGCCAGTTTACTGAGTTTCTTTGATATTTGATTTCTTCCCTTTACCCTTACCTCACTGAACACTATTTTCTTTTTTTAATCTTTGGGCATATACGTTAACTTATATAACATGTTGTTATGTATATATTATATATTTTATATAGTATATTCTTTAAAGTACTATATATGTTTTACTCTATTATATAAATATATATTATATATGGGATATTATGTAATATACCATATATGATATGTATCACATATTTATATATATAAATTCTAAGTTACACTTTCTTGTGATGATTACTCTCCCATACAATTACTATTTTTTTGTTTTTCACATTTTAATCAATATAGATACTGATCCAAAGGAATGAAGCTAAAATATTAGAATATCATGTAGGATAAAGCACTTTCTAGAGATGGGATACAATATATTTTCCCTAGGTCTTTGAATCAGGTTTTATTTATAATACTAACAACTGTCAAATATCTTGGGAGAAGAATTGCAGGTACCTAAATGTATTGGGGTTATGTCAAATTAATTTGGTTTTGATACCTTTTTAAGACACTTTGTGATAGATGGAAAGTCATTGAGTTGACAAAAAACAGTGGTTGAGAAGCAGCTTAGGAACTTGGGAGCCGAGATCTATTGTGCAGATTTTACTCACAATAAGTCTGTGAGCATAATGAGGTTATGGATTCTTCATTTTATGGATGAAACAGTTGGGATATGGGAAATGGTCACCATAAGTTGCATAAGTGGTTCAAGCTGCAGACTGCCCTATGGAGGAGCTGAGACCTGACAGAGAAGTTGTGAACACTCTTTCTTCATAAGAAGGCTAAAAGAGGGGATGGAGGTAGACCCCTGACCAACTGGAGAAATTCTGTTCCAGTTGCTTTTGCTCTTTTGGTTTTTTATTCGAGAGTTCTTAATGAGAATTTTTTGAAAAAGTGAGAATTCAAATGCAAACATTTATCAAACCAATTGGATAGACTGAATGTATAGTCATTGTTCCTGGTCATTTCCCTGCTTCCCTTTATGTACATCCTTAGTGATGATTCCGTTAAAAAATAGAATAGGCAAATAGAATTAGGGAAAGTAGTTTAAAATAATGGCTTTCAAATATTTTGACTGCAAACCACAAAAGGAAATGCCATAAAATCAAGGTGACCCAATATAAAACTACAAACACAGAATAGAAACAAAAGTACTACAAAGACTATGAATTCTCATATTTTTATCCTGTTCTTTTAAAAACTGATTTTATGATCCAGTTTAGATAAAAGAACTATAAAGAAGGACCATTTAAGAAATTCTTTTAACCTTCCATCATGTTTATTTCAATAATTAAGATATTATGACCAAAAAAGGTAAATATTCTAGATTTAAAACTGATAGATCACACCATCTCATGGGGAAACTTTAAATCAAAGGTGACTTTATCATCATTTCCAGAATTAATCTTTCAGTCTGAGTGACCTGAAGCACTAGCGTTCTCCCTCCTGCACTAGAATTTGTTTTATGTTTGGATTTTCAAAATTGACTTTAGTAATGACGATATTTGTAACATGGATTAGATTAGATTGACATTTGGGGTAGAAATCATTTCTTTGTGTAAACTTACCCATTTTATTAAAAAAATATCAAGCACCCAGAAGGTTTAGAGAAAAAATAAACATCATCGTAATTTCCACCGTGGATACCATGCTGAGCCTTCCTGTTGATTGCTGGATGCGACATGAAGAGTGGTTGGTGACCATTTCCCATGCTCCCACACATCTTTCTTGCCTCTTTCATTTAGTTTTCTCACGTTTTCTCCTACACCCTTTCTTCTATTTCTTCTTTTCCCTTTTTTTACTTTCTTTCAATGTGCCTTACATTTAGACATAATTGTAACTTTATCTGCTTTTAAGAGGCAAATTAGTCTAAAATGCTGATGATACTTTGAGGGGTTAGCCAATAAATTTCAGAAGGAAGGCTGTACATTGTTTCATTTCCATTAGGAAAGGATGTGCTATTTTGTATACCTGTCTTATAGCACTAACCACTCATCGCTTCTTGCCTTACATTATAATCATCTGTTTCTGTCCCTTCCCAAAATATTTACCAAATGTGTAAATTAATGATGAGCAGAGATTCAACTTAGAAATATTTGTGTCCACATATTTTCAGGTTTAATATGGGTAAGATATCATCTCTATCTATATCATATCATCTGTATCTATATCATCCATATCTATTATAAAATTTAGTTCAATCAACAAAATCAAAGATGACAAACACTTGGTAAGCTAGCTAACATTCTTCTATGCTGGGCTTCAGGCACACACCCCTAGGCACAGCTCTCCTTTCAACTAGGATGGGTCTGAGCCTTAGCATCCTTCCCAACATGGTATTTTAGAAGATGTAATTAGTTCATTAGGCTTGGTATTCTAAATATAACATGCCTACCATCCCTCTTTTAATGAAGATGAATTCAGATGTTAAAAATAATTTTTTCTTGCAGCTCAGGTTTACACAGAGGAAATTGCCAAAGACACAGAGAATTGTAGCCAAAACAAGATAACTGCTAGAAGTGGCATATGTTGGCTCTACCTTCTTCTCCTGTCATGAACTTGATTCTGCTTTCTTCCTTTTGTTTTTATTAATTATATAAGAATCCTTTTCCTGGAAATGTTTTCTTAGAGAGTCTATCATCCCTATAATTCAAATGCAGCCTTCCCTTCAAAGTCTCACCTGATAGTTCAGTTAGTAATTTGCCATCACCCACAATAGGTTTAGACCAATTAACAGATTTCATCCCCTACAATTATTGTTAGAAGCAGATTCCTGAGGGGTGCCCGGGTGGCTCAGTCTGTTGAGTATACGGTTTCAACTCAGGTCATGATCTCACAGTTCGTGGCTTTGAGCCCCACATTGGGCTCTGTGCTGACAGCTAGCTCAGAGCCTGGAGGCTGTCTTCAGATTCTGTGTCTCCCTCTCTCTCTGACCCTACCCTGCTCACATTGTCTCTCTCTCTCTCAAAAATAAATAAAACATTAAAAAAAAGAAGCAGATTCCTAAAAGGCATGGCCATTTGGAGGGGAGTGAATAGTTTAGGTTAGAAGGAAGTAGAGAGGAAATTTGGAAAATGGAATAGTCATTAGACAGTATCTGTTACATGGTAGCAATGGGCCCACCTAATTTTTGATCATATGCAGTCAATTATTGTCATATATTTTGAGAACAACAATTTCTCATTCTTCTATCTTGCCATCCCTCATGGAAAGCAAAAGACACTTTATAATCATCTAGACTCAGTTTTACAATAAATAGAATCTAATTTTCAGTGAACATATTTGTGGCTTAATGACCTATTGATAGGGGCCTGCACATGAATTTCATTATGTTTGTGTTCGATGGTGTTGATGTAGGAAACATTTTCTATAATACAGGAAATTATATAGGGACTTTTTTTAAACTCAGAGTCAGACTCTGGTCTTAATAGCCTTTATTTTTTTCAGATGAGGAATAGTTTTGTAGATGAAATAGAGTAGGTCATTATAAGAGCTCTAGATATGGAACTGATCATGTTACATCAAATATAATAGAAAAATCCATTATAAATGTACAGTAATAGCTTCAATAATGCAACTAAGTGATGTATCTAATATTTGTAAAGACTGAAGACACCATATTTAAATTTAAACTAAGAGTAATAAAGCTACACATCTATGTCTACTTAAATTCTGCACAACACAATCTACATTAGATTTTCTTTAGCATTTTTTTCTGTGTTGTCATTGCAGTTCTGTGTCTTGTCATATTTTAATCTACTTCAATGTACAATCAGGAAATTGCTTTGGAGAGCAGTAATATGCCTATAGAACCGCATTACAATGATATTCAAATAATGTCAGCATCACTATTGCATTTTCCACTTGGAAAATTATTTTCCTAGAAAAGTTCTCTTAAGGCAAGCAATAAACAAATTCATCAGAAGTAGGTTTTTTTTTTAATGGTACATTTCAAAGATATTGCCAATTTTGTCTGCCTTCTTTGTAAATTTGCAAAAACCTGGGTGATCAGCTATCTTCTAAAATGTGAGTATGTCGTTCTAATCATCAAAATCTGATGCATTATGGGTTGCGATATGGATAGCTTTACTGTAACTGTGTTCTGCTTAACATTTAAACATAACCTTAGAAAGTCAAGTGAATTATTTATTGCAGCTTCATTCCTTACCAACTTCCTATGGCCTCCCTGTTGAGCCTGGACCTGGGGTCTACTGGGTGGATTGACTTGAGAATAAACCATTTCAGACTTTCAGAACTAAAAGGAGAGGAGAATCTGCATCACTTGAGATGGAATGACTAGACTGACTTATATCTGTGCTGAGGGGAAGTAGCCTGCTTGGTCTTCTGTTGCTTTGTTCACATGGAGCCATCCTCATGTGCCTTTTCCCAGAAAATGTGAAGGTATCCCAAGCCAGTGGAACAGCAACCTCCTTCCTATGGCCTTTGACTTTTCTTCTGCTTTTGAAATGACTCTAACAAAAGTGAAAGATTAAAGGAAAGCAGTCTGCCAAGTACCTGAAAGAAACCAGCTTTTGGAGCTGAGCTTATAAATATAAGCTTATAGATAAGGCTCAGGTTCAGGAGAGAAAGGATAAAAGGACCAAGGAATTCCTCTGTCTTCTGTACTTTGAGGATGTTGCTTCCTTGTCAAAGGGGGGGGAAAAAAGAATAGAATGGTCTCAAATAGAACAGAGAGGGTGTTGAGAAGGAGGAAGATAAATTTCCAGACATTCAAGGGGCAGAATATATTCTCTAGTATGATTGCGTTAGACTGTGTGAATCCACTGTCCTCATGGGCCATCCTGCATGCCTTTGGGGGAAAGTCACATGTCTGGGCTTTCCTCATAATTATCCCTAGGTTCCCAGTAAAGTCAATTTTAAAGATATGAAAGGAATTTCTCAGTGGACCCAAGCTTTCCAGCTGATGTCTTGCTTTCCCTTTTGTATTTGACACAGTTGTTCCTCCACTTTTATTTTTTATTATCCTCTTCGGGATAACTCTCCATGTAGAGTATGGATTTCTACAGGAATCTAGCACTTTATGTCATTCAGCCCAAGGTTTCGATATTGCTTGCAGAAACATGAATGGATATCTCGGCATGATGAAAGAACCTCTGTGAACAGCTGCAGCTCCCTTTCCTGAAGCTTCTGCTTTGGGGGACTATTTTACATCTCCCAATAGTACCCTCATATTATCAATTCTAACCTGAAAGCATCTTCCTTAAAGAAGTCTGAATTTCTTTGCTCTACCATCTTCAGTATTTTATTTTGGTTTTCACAGATGATTAGGTTCCATTTGAATATATTTTTCATATGCTATGCTCCTCCTGCCTAGCAAGATAGGACTTGGTGGAATACTATTCTTGAACCATTAGGAAAGCCTTTTCTCATTCTGATATTCATCACTGCTTTTATTATTATTACAATAGCAAAGCATAATCTTGCCCCAAAGTGAGATATTATTATTTTACATTCATAACTTTGGAAATACTTGCCATGCAAAATGCTGAAGGCATCCTTTAATTATTATTTTTTCTTTTTGATAAGCAAGAAAGTTAGACCACATGATTGATTCCTGCGTCTATGCCACATGAACATTTTAATTACATGAAAAATGATTATAGTTTAAATTAGTGGGTACCCAGCATAATTCAGACTTTGATTGTCTTCTGGCAACCTCACTGCCACCACAATTTCCATTTCTATTACTCTTCTCATGACTAATATTTTCAAATAAGAAGCAGTAGGAAGCAACAACAACAAATTCTAAGAAGAAGCAATTTAAACTGTTTACTTTTGTTGTGACTATTTTTTAAAATGTTTATTTACTTATTTTTGAGAGAGAGAGCATGTGGGAGAAGAACTGAGAGATGTAGACAGAGAATCCCAAGCAGGCTCCACGCTGTCAGCACAGAGCCTGACTCAGGGCTCAATCACAGGAACCTTGAGAAGGTGACCTGAGCCGAAATCAAGAGTCAGACACTTAACCAAATAAGCTCCCCAGGTGCCCCATGACTTTTTTTAAACTTAAGGAGCCAGTCTACGGAATGGTTAAGGACACCATTAAAAAGCACTGGACATCTCTCTGAGGGCTTCTGGAGGGAGGAACTCACAATTTGTGAATAAGGAGAACAAAGGTGATCAGGTCACAATAGGCTAATGACCAGGAGGAGACCTGTAAGTACAGAAACAGTTGCTGCCCTAAAGCACTGTGTGGAAGTTAGATGCTAATGGAGGAAATGAAGAATCATAGATAATAGGCCTTATGTTTGCAAAGTCCCCTGAAATATCTCCTCAAGTAACTGGCAATGTGCATATAGCACACAAGTATGAAGACATTTTGGTAAACTCCCGAGTATAATTTGATGATACCTGGCCTCTTCTAATTAGTACTGATTTGGCATGTTGAGTAGAAAATAAAATATTTAAAGAGGCAGGTTGAATATTACTTCAATAAAGTCTCCATTGTCTCTGGGCTCCTGACTCTGTTAGCTCAGAGCATCAATTTTTACCATCAGTTGTGAATGTTATGAATTGCTCCAAATGTTTGTTTGTTTGTTTTTGCATTCTAAACTTGGGTTTTCAGAAAACTTTAGTTGTACTATTTGCCTAATGCCAGTTCCAGCCTCATGGCGTAGCTTTAAAATAGGTAGTCATGTCTAAGTGGAATAGAAGGAAAAGTTGCTTTTTGTTTGTTCATTTTTGAACCAATATCTCAGGAGGGAGTGAGAGCTGAAGGAATTAGTAAGGGCTGGAGGCATAGGTTGATGCTGCTGGGTGTTTAATTTTGAGTCTAGGAAGAGCAAGTGCACAATGGGAAGTCCTAACTTATTGGCTCTCACTTCATTGATTTTTCAGTGAATAGACCGTGAACTATTCCCACCTCATTCATAATATCTATGTCACAGTCACCTCACCTGTCATAAGGACATAAAAATGAATGAAGTAAGTGTTCTTTTTTTGTTTTTGATGAGTAGGGCTTGTCACTGGCTGTCTGATTGTCAAACTGTGAGTTGAAACTCTGGAAAGCTTTGGGCTCTTTGAGTTCTTTGACTAGTTTATGTGTAAGTTTAACTGCTGGAGATCGCCTTGTTACCAAGTAAGTGCCCTAAGATCCTGTGAGTTTTAAATCCTAAAAAAGAGAAAAAAATAACCAACTTCTGAAATAGATCAGTATATTTATAAAGCTTTTTCCCCTTCACCACAGACCTGGCATTTCTTTTGAGGTGAACCTCTATGACTTTTTAAATATAAGCTTTTTGTATAATGGCTTTTAACCTAGATGATGGTAACTTCTGGTTCATCCTATTATATAATTATTACAGGGAAGCAGGGTGACCAATTTTATAAGCACAAACCCTGGCTATTTTCTTCAATTGGTCTTAAGAGACTCTCTCCCCAATTAATTAATTGATTAATTTAGAGAGTGGGAGTTGCGGGGGAGGGGTAGAAGGACAGAGAGAGAGAATTTTAAGTAGGCTCTATGCTCAATGTGAAGCCTGGTGCAGGGCTCAGTCCCACTGGCCTGGGATCATGATTTGAGCAGAAATCAAGAGTTGGTGGCACAACTGACTGAGCCACCCAGGCACCCCTCCCTCACCTTCCTTTTTAGCTTACTGTCAAATAAAAATATTCATACTGAAACAGTAGTACAGAGTATAGTAATCCACATATTTTTTAGAGTACAACCACAGATGTTTTGCTAGATGGCTTTTATCAGAAGATTAGTTGTGAGAAAATTGTACTGAAGAATGTCTGGGGAGCAATTATCAAAGGATTGATTCTGGACAATTGTCTAGAGAACACAGTAGACACATATAGCTGTAGAACAGTGTTTCTTTCTCAAACTAGGTTTCCTGAATCACAGTGTAATTCAAGAGTTAATGCAGTGTTCAGACATTTAAGGAGAAAGCAGTTGCTGCACTAGCTCCTTTAGATTTCAATCTTGGTTTAATTTAGAATATTGTGTATTTTGGGACCACAATATTTTGATTTCCAATGAGTTGTAGTTTGGTGATGATAGCCAATGGCCTTCATTGAGGGACCTTCTAGGAATAGACCTCTGAAGGTCATGACTAAATGTACTTCAGGAATGTTGTTGAGAACCTGATTTATTGTAGTGAAATTTTCCCCTTAGGAGGACTCATGGGAAGAAGTTCCCTCAGATGTCATCATCAAGTACATTTTTTTCCTCTTTGAAGATTTACTATTAATATTCATTATTATTATTTTTAATTTTTTATAAATTTGTACAGTGAAAATTTGAAGACATTTTTACTTTATACTAGATACCAGCAAGTTTAGAGTCAAATTTGCCATTTATTTCTAAGAAACCTTCTAGAACTTTTGATATGTCTTTGTATACTTCCAGGTTCATTTTCTTTTTCCTAACTTTATCTCACTATGTCCCAGTCTTCTTCAAAATTTTGGAACTGGTTGTAATGCATATATATGTGTAGAGTGATTTATAGCTTTCTGGAAAGGGGGGGGAGCTACAAATGCAGTACAGTTTTATGCCTTTTATTATCAACTGTACTCGATTCTAAGTTTTCTCACCACAGCATTCACATCTTGGTCACGTATTATTTCTTTCCCAGACAAACACACACTCTTGTTCATAATACACATTGTATTCATTTGTTTAACTGTTAGGTCTTAGTGACCATTGTAGGCACTGGAGAAATAGCACCATGTGTAATGTATCCTAAAGAACATGAAGAATGGAAATGTCATTTATTGAGATGAGGAGACTTGCAGGAGCAGCAGTTTGGGGGCGGGATGGGAAATTAGGAGACCAATATTGGACAGGTTACATAATAGATGGATACAAGTGCAATTATATTTTCCCAAGAATTCTTCTGGTCCTGCTTATAAGCAAGCAATGAGTCACATCTAAGAAACAGTGGCTTAGATGTAGACCATCACCTAGTGATCTTTGCCCCTCTTTCTTTGATGGACAATAAGGCAGCATCTCACTTGTCAGGGCACATCAAATACAGCATGTTCTCTGGACCTAGGTCTCAGATCCTTGATATCCTAAAGAAGACAAATGAATTTGCAGTGGTAATGCAATAGGTCCTCCCTTGGCCTCAATCCCTATTGTTGAGAGTCAGGAGGGAAATCTGTGGATTCCATCTAAAACCATCATGCTATCATTGGCAGAAATGAACATAGAATTCCCGGACTGAGCATGCTCTGCTGTTCCCTGTTCATAAAGTGCTCACCACTCAGCCTCCTTAACCACTTTTGTCTAGACTCAGACAGGACAAGGAAGAGGCAGTGAAACACTGACCTGGGGAGGGAAGAGGTAGGCTAAAAATTAAAGAGATGCCAGAAATCAAGATAAACACTATTTGAATACAATATTTTAGATGATTTTAATGATTTTAAATTTATTTTGAGAAAGAGAGAGAGAGAGAAAGCACAAGCAGGGGAGGGGCAGAGAGATAGGGAGAGAGAGAATCCCAAGCAGGCTCTACTCTGTCAGTATGGAGCTTGATCTCATGAACTGTTAGCTGAGATTAAGAGTTGGATGCCTAACAGACTGAGCCACCCAGGTGCCCCTGAATACCATATTTTAAAGAATGTGAATTCTTTGTGAAAAAACATGGATTAATAACAATGCCATGCCTAGCCATATTGGAGTCTGGGGTGAGAGGAAAATTCAGTAACATTAATTTTATTTTTATTTAAAATTCTGATCATTTGCACATCATAGATTTTTTTTCATTTGGTGTACCCTTAAATTTTGCCCCTGGAAGCCAGTGTCTCATTCTTCCCCGATCCTAGTCCCAGCTCTATGTAGACTAATCCGTTTGCCTTTATCACTATCTATGTCAATAAGAATACCAAGTTTTATCCTCTGGGCTGTCAACCTTATGTTGCTTCTCCTTTGTCTCCATCCCACTTCTTAACTGTCATCTTGCCTTATGGGATTCATAGATATGTAAGAGCTTGTAAGAGTTATATTAAGAGCTTATGTCACTCGTATTTTGAAACTCTTCTCTGAATACTTATCTTTTGCCCTGTTTCTTTTGTTTTCCTGCTTGCCCACTCAAATAGCAGTTATTTTCTTTCCCACATTTCTTATAACACTGGCCTTGAGGTAGGGTAAATGTCTTTGGTCATTGTAACTGCTTCCAGACCATTTCCCCTCATTTGCCCCTATAATCACTAAGGGTTAAAAAACATGCGATCAAAACACACCGCAAACTACCCATCCCACTTTTTGTAATCATTCCCTGATCTTAATATCCATCTCCCTTGCTTCCAGGAGATTTTAGCTCTTTGCCAACTGTCAAATTCTGCAACACTATTCATTATGGTCCTTGGTGATTTCAATATCAATGTAGTTAATGCTTCTAATAATCTAGTCTCAAACTTCTTTGCTCACCTCTCCTCTAATGATCTTGTTCTTCCCTCTTCCATAACCATTCACTCCTGTGGCCATATCCTAGATGACATCATTACAAAAAAATAACATCTTTGTAGACTTAATTTTAAGCATCACACTTTCCAAGAATCTCTTCATATCTTTTCATCTCATCTTTGCTAAAACCCCCAATTCAACAATTCTTTGAGCTCATTGGTATAATCTGAGTTCTTCTACTTTTCATCCTACTTTACCACCCTTTTATGTCTACAATTGCTTCTTTATTCAACTTAGATTCTATCATTGGACATTAAAACTCTCCTTTACATATGTCCTCAACTTGTTTACCCATCTCACTTTATCATACCTGTCTGGCAAATTCCAAACTTGGTTAAATACTTCCTTCTACCCATGTTGTCCCTGCACCTGCAGTTGGAGTTACATACAAAACCAAGCTGTCTGGTCTCACATTAAACTCATGATGTCTGATCTTAAGTGAATTCTCAGTACTGCGAAGTCATCCTACCACCTTCATTCATTCACTGTCACTCTGCTAGTCCTGTTTTTTCTACCTTTCCCTCTTTTCTAAACTTCTAGTGTTCCGTCTTCATTCTTAACTGATTTCTTTGCTCTACTATGCGAAAAAAAATACTGTAAATCAAAAGACAATGTCTAAAGGCTCTCACTACCTCATCTACCTATCTACTTACATCTGTATCCATTTATTATGATTTCCATCTCCCGTGGATGGACTGACCTTGCTCCTAGTGAAGATGAATTGTCTATTTGTGCATCTGATCTACTTTCCTCTCACCAGCTCAAAATATCAGCCTAGATATTTTGTTGATACTCTTCTAATTTCAAACATTTCCCCTTTCCATAGATCATACTAATCATTTTAATATCTGTAATGTCTCCCATCTTTAAACAAAATCAAAACCAAAAGACCTTTCCAGATTCCACATTCTTCTTTAATTTTGTACCATTCCTTTGTCACCTTGTAGAGAATAATAGTTGAAATTAGTGTCTAGGTGCGCCTGGGTGGCTCAGTTGGTTTAGCATCTGGCTTAGGCTCAGGTCATGATCTCACAATTTGTCAGGCTTTGTGCTGACAGCTAGCTCAGAGCCTGGAGCTTGCTTCTGATTCTGTATCTCCCTCTCTCTCTGACCCTCCCCCGCTCACACTGTCTTTCTCTGTCTCTCAAAAGTAAATAAAAAACATAAAAAAAAAGAAATTAGTGCCTAAACCTGACTCTATGTCTAGCTTCTCTTTTGAACACTTCTGAGTTAGGGCTTTGCTTCCATCAAGTACTTCATCAAAACTGCTCCTTCAAGGCACCCAGTTTCATTTCTTTGTTAAACCCAATAGTCAGTTCTAAGTCTTGATTTTTCTTGACTTACCAGCTTCACTTGACCCAGTTGTCAATCTTCCTTCTTGAAATACCTTCTATACTAGCTTCCAAGAACACCATACGTCTGATTTTACTCCTAACTCACTGTTGTCCCTATTCTTATCCTTATCTTCTCAAACCTTAAATATCAGAGCACATCTGGTGCTCTTTCTCACACATTCTATTGGTTATACCATCCAGTGTCATGGTTTTAATGATCATTTTTATACAATAGAATATCAAAATTAATCTTTAACCCAGACATTTGGCCGATGCATTTCAACAAGCACTTGAAACTTAAAGTGTCTTAAAGTAAATTCCCAGTCTGAACCCTGCCCTGCCCTACCCACAATGGGATCATTTTAGTCCTCTCTGTCTTAGTAAATGGTTACTTTACTCTCCAGTTTCTGAGACCAAAACAACCATGGTGTCATCATCAACTCCTCTCTCTTACATGGCACATACAATCCATGAGCAAATCTGACCTTAAAGTATATTCCAAACCTGAGGACTCTTCACTATTCCCATTGCTTTTATTTTTGGCCAAGCCAACATTCTCTCTTCCCTGGATACTTTCTTTAAGTAACATTCTTATTTTCTCCCTTTCTCTATTACAGTCTAACTCAACACAGCAGCCAAAATGATGCCTTTAAAATGTAATATCAGGTGATATCATACCTCTGGCTTTTAGCCCCCTCAGAGTAGAGCCAAGATACTTAAAATGACACATAAAGGCCTACATGATTCATCCTCCTACACCTTGCCTGGCCTCATCTCCTATAATTCTTTCTCTTGCTCATTTATCCAGATACTTTGCTTCCTTTTGCATTCCCTGAACATGCCAGTCATTTCCCTGTCATCTCAAGTCCTTTGTACTCTGCTCTGAAGTTTCTTCTCCAAGATAAATTGCATGGATTATTTTTTCATCACCTTTGGTTATTGCCTTCTTAAGTGACACTCTTCTAAGTAACTTTCTAAATATTGTATTGGCCCAGATCTCTTTATGCCCTATCCTTGCTTTATTTTTTTTTCTTAAAACCTAGTATTACAATTTGACTATTATATTTTATTTATTTATTATTCTCTTATTCTCTTTTCTCCTTTTTTTTTTACATTTTTAATGTTTTCTTTTCTTTTTTTTTTTTTCTTGAGAGACAGAGAGAGACAGCATGAGCAGGGGAGTGTCAGAGAGAGAGAGAGAGAAACAGAATTTGAAGCAGCCTCCAGGTTCTGAGCTAGCTGTCAACACAGAGCCTGACGTGGTGCTCGAACCCACGAACTGTGAGATCATGACCTGAGCTGAAGCTGGAGGCTTAACCGACTGAGCCACCCAGGTGCCCCATCTTTTCTCCTTTTTTTTTTTTATAACTGCAGGGGTTTGTGTATATTTTTTCCCTGCTACAGTCCAATGCTATTAACAATCTTTGCCAATATGTTCAATTAGTATTTTTTCAGTACTTTGGTAAATATGTATATGTATATATATATATATGTGTGTGTATATATATATATACATATATATATATATATATATATATATATATATATATATATATATCTCCACATGTTGTTTCTCTAGGACTAACACACTAGTTTCCTTTATTCATTGGTGAACTTACCAGTTCGTGACACCAAACCATGAGATGAAAAGAAATATACATCTTTCTATTTTCAACATTCTTGTGAGAAAGAAGACTGAGTAGTATACTATAAAATTTAGAGATAATTAGCTTATTTTTCCATGTCACATATCTATTGCTACAGTACCTTTATTTGCTAATAAAAACTAACAGTTTATAATTGAGGACATTTATGTATATGTGATCACCTCTACTGGGTTTTCTAGATGACTGTAAGACCAGTAGTGACAAACTCAAATACCTTGAGAGCTCAGGGAAAAAACATACATTTGTGAAGAGAGGCCATTATAAACATAGGAACTGCTTTTTCCCATCTTAAGTGGACAGCTGGTGCTCAGACTCAGTCAACAATTTCTACATATTTGGTTTCAAAATAACCAGGTCTTCAAATTTTCAATAACCTGGTCTTCAAATTTTCAATAAAAAGTTGAAAATGCATATTGCCATCTGAAATCTCCCCATGTTTAAAAGCTGGCAGGAAACTAAAATTTTGAAGAGAAAAAACACCATTGTACACTAAGGATCTTTGGATTTGGTTCGTGGGCCTCATGTTTGCATTCTTTGCCCTTACGTCTTGTATGACCAACCACTGAAGTTGTTAAGGACCGCTGATAGCATGTAGGCCTCCTTACTGATGGCTTATATTATTTTAAGATTGTGAGTCAGTAGGTTCAGAATTTTTTATAGGTTCTTTATTCTAGATTATTAAGATACTTCTAAGAATTACAGTATATCTTCTCCAGATAAAACTGGATTTCCAGTTTTAGGGCATTATAATTTATTGTATTTTATAAACTTGTCCCATTATCATGTACATTCTTCTCATCATCGTAAGTATAGATCACTCATTCACTTGTCCATTCAAAAAATGTTTAGTGAGGATCTCTTACATGTCATGCAATGTACCAGATGCTGTGTAGGTGCTCAATGACAAATACTATTTGATAAACAGAGAATCAATATCTATTCTCTTCTTCCTTAGTAACAGCACCAGTTTAATTTGGAATGTAATATATTTAGCCAATGTTGATACTTTCTCTCATGATTGCATATTGTGGCCCTGTGATCAAATCCTATCTAATGAGGTTGTTATGGGCTGAACTGTGTTCCCCCAAAAGATATGTTGATTCCTAAACCCAAGCACCTTATTTGGAAATAGGGTCATGCAGATATAATAGGTTAAGATGACATCATACTGGAGTAGATGGGGGCCTCAATCCAGTGATTGGTGTCCTTATAAAAAGAGAAGACACAAAAACCAAAGGAAGAAAACACCATGAGAAGACACAAATGAAAGGAGAGCATCATGTGAAAACAGAGGCAGAGATGGTAGTGACATAGCTATAATTTAGCTATAGCTATAAATTTCTGTTGTTTTAAGATACCCAGTTTGTGGTACTTCGTTATAGAAGCCTTACTAAATGAATACAGAGGTATGTACAAAGTTGTCATATGAAATTTCTGGGAATTCTCCCCTTTGAAAAGTTGTACATTCTGCATGACAATGATAAAGAGTGAAATCTGGCCATTTGTAGCAAAGTGGATGGACCTCGACTGTGTCATGCTGAGTGAAATAAGTCAGGTGGAGAGGGGCAGATACCATATATTTGCACTCATAGGTCTAACAGGAGAAACCTAAGAGAGGACCATAAGGAGGGGAAGGGGGAAAGAGAGTTGGAGAGGGAGAGGGACGCAAATCATGAGAGACTGTTGAATACTGAAAACAAACTGAGGACTGAAGGGGGAGGGGGAGGGGGAAAGGGGGTGATGGTCATGGAGGGGGGCACTTGTGGG
>PJEM01013952.1:0-37792 GCA_004023845.1 Helogale parvula
GGGGAACTCCCGAGTCTTACTTGTACCAACTGGAAATCCTGAGAAACTCCACATTTGAGGTGGTGGAGAGGAAATTGGGATTTCAGGAGAAGGCTGAATTCCTCATTAGCCACGTGAATATCAACACTGCAGGGCGTTATCAGTGCCAGTACAGGAAAGAGTACAAAGTATCGGCGCCCAGTAAAGCCCTGGAGCTGGTGGTGACAGGTGAGAACACATCCAGTGTCTCCAGCCCTCGGGTGTTCTTTCTTTCTAATTCTTTCAAAGACTTTACTCTTAGAACAGTTTGGGTTTACAGAAAAGTTGAGAAGATAGGACAGAGCATTCCCATAGAGTCACCCGCTCTCCCCTGCTGTTAACATCTTCCATTAGTATGGTACTTTTCTTCCTATTAATGAGCCAATATGGATAACTTAGCATGTGCTGAGGTCCATGGTTTATCTAGGTTTCCTTAGCTTTTACCCAGTGTCCTTCATCCGCCCCAGGGTCCTATCCCACACTGCATGTAGTTACCATGTCTGCTTAGGTTCCTCTTGGACGTGGAAGTTTTGAGGAGTGCTGGTCAGGTGTTTTGTAGAATACCCCACTCTTGGAAGTTGGTGTTTTAAGACAGGGGTCGTGGGGTAGCTGGGAGGGAGACCCCAGAAGCACAGTGCCATTTCCACCACATCACGGTGAGGGCACACACCACGCAAACGAATATGGCTGTTGATGCTGAGACTGAGCGCCTGACTGAGGCAGCACATGCAGGCTCTCTCCCAGTTCTTTCCACATGGGAGGGAATCACTATGTGCAGCCTGTTCCCGCGGAGGGAGAGGTAGTTATGTTCCTATGCTCCCTGCATGAGTCCAGCCCTTGGTTTTAAGCCCTCTGTCTTCAGGGTGGCTTGAGCCTGTGCTTCTAGAAGCATCTTTTTTCTAAACGAGTTCACCCTGAATTTCCAGGTCTATTTGCTGACATTTTTTTACATAATGTGGTCTCTCTCTCTGCCCTTGACATAGCTCCTCAAACTCTTTGGATACTCTCCCCCCTTTTCCTTGACATGTGGGTTGCAATATTGTGATTTATAGTAAGAACTATATATTTGGTCTTAGTTCCTGTTCTTGCCACAGAGTTCCTAAATCCCTTGGAATTTCCTGAGTGATATGAATGACAAAGGTGTTTTGATATTCCTAACCAACCCCTTTCTACCACTCCTGGGTTAAGTCAAGGAGGTGACTCTAGGATTACCTGGGGGGGGGGGGAGGCTGCTGGAGATTGAATCAATCACTAATGGTCAAAGATTCAATCAGTCATGCCTATGTAATGAAGGCTCCATAAGAACCCAAAAGGAGAGATTCCAGGTTGATGAACATGTGGCGGTGCCGGTAGAGCAGTGCACCAGGATATGGCACCTGGACTTATGCATCTCTACCATTTGGCTGTCCCTGATTTCACGCTTTATAACAGACCTGTGATCTAGTGAGTAAACTGATTTCCTGAGTCCTATATGCCATTCTAGCAAATTAAGTGAACCCAAGGAAGGAGTTCTGGGAACTTCTGATTTATAGCCATCCAATCAGAAGCACAGGTGACAAAAAGGGCTTGTGAGTGGCATCTGAAGTGGGGGTGGCCTCATAGAACTGAGCTCTTAACCTGTGGGATCTGACATTATCTCCAGGGGAATAATGTTAGAATTAAGTTGAATTATGGGATGTCCAGTGGGTGTCTCAGAATTTCTTGGTGGTGTGGGTGAAAGCTCTACAGGTGTAATGGGGAACAGAACATCATGTAGGTCTTGTGACTTTAGAAACAAGATCTCTACCTCTTGAAGATGACATCTCATCCAAACCCCACAGGCTGCTTATTTGCTCAGCTCTGTCTGCAATAATTTGAGATGGAGTATATGTCCATCCGGAAGTAGTAAAATTCCCAGCTCCCATTCCTTTGGATCAAGGAATATCAGCGTCTTTCCTTCCCTTAGGATGGCCCAACATGGGTGTTGGGGATAAAAGGAAAAGGGTGAAAAATCTTGCTAATACCTCACTGTGTTTTCTTTAAGGCTCATATGACAAACCCTCCCTCTCAGCAGACCAAGGCGTGGCGGTGGTACTGGGGGATAATATTTCCCTGCAGTGCAGCTCAACACACAACCCATTTGATAGATTTTCACTGACCAAAGAAGGAGGAGCCACCCTGTCACAGCCCCAAAATGGAGTACACCACGGCAACTTCGTTCTAGGTCCTGTGAACCTCAGCTTCTCGGGAAACTACAGGTGCTATGGTTGGTACAGTAGCAGCCCTTATGTGTGGTCAGCCCCCAGTGATGCTCTGGGGCTTGTGGTCACAGGTAGGTGCACCCCAGCCCAGCCCCGAGTCCTCCTTCTCAAGGCCTTCGCATCGGGCAGGAATATGGTGCACTGAGAAAAAACAGTGCGGAGGTAGAGGGCTATTAATGGAAAGACTATTGCTGGGAAGTGGGGATCTACCCAAGGGATACAGAAGTGCTGATGCATAAGGGCACATGTACCCCAATGTTTATAGCAACACTTTCTACAATAGGCAAATCATGGAAAGAGCCTGAATGTCCATCACCGGATGAATGGATCAAGAAGATGTGGTATATACACACAATGGAGTACTACATGGCAATGAGAAAGAATGAAAACTGGCCATTTGTAGCAAAGTGGATGGACCTCGAGGGTGTCATGCTAAGTGAAATAAGTCAGGCAGAGAAGGACAGATACCATATGTCTGCATTCATAGGTCTAACAGGAGAGACCTAACAGGGGACCGTAGGGAGGGGAAGGGGGGAAAAGAGTGAGGGAGAGTGAGGGAGGCAAGTCATGAGAGACTTTTGAATACTGAGAACACACTGAGGGCTGAAAGGGGAGGGGGAAAGGGGAAGGGGAGTGAGGGTCATGGAGGAGGGCACTTGAGGGGAAGAGCACTGGGTGTTATACGGAAACCAATTTGACAATAAACTATAAATAAATTTTTTAAAAAACCAAAGGACTGTGAAGAGAGAAAGACGTTCCTCCATATCCCATGCAGCCTTCACATCCTCTCTTAGAGTTCTGCAGACAGTGCCCTTTAGAAACACGTGGTCTACTGAGAATGGAGAGGCCAACGTTCAGACTCATGTGAAGGGTGTTGTTGAGACATAGATCCCAGACACCACCTTAGACTGATCCACTTCTCTTTTTTCACATGCTTAGTTGCAGCTGGGAACCCTTAAACTAACCTTCACTACTAGGCTCTGCTCTGAGTGATTGGCTAGAAGCTCTAGCATGAGCCCCATTATTATAGTGTGTGCTTCACTCAGCTCAGCAAGACAAGTTACAGCAAAAGAAAGTAACTGCTGAGTGAGGCGACCACTTTCATCTCTCTCATCTACATTGCTGCAAATGGCAAGATTTCATTCTTTTTATCACTGGGTAATATTCTGTTGCATGTATACACCACATCTTCTTATCCATTCAACAGTCAATGGACACTTGGACCCTTTCTGTAATTTGGCTGTTGTTGATAGTGCTGCTATAAGCATTGGGGTAATTGTAGAGGATATAGTTCAGGAGCGGAGCATTTGACTGCAAGGCTTTGACTAGACTTTGAGGGAAATCAGTACATGAAGAGGGAATGAAGAGCAAACACAGCATCCCCATAGTCACCTCCTTTCCTGTTCACCAGAGGCCCCTTGGACCCAGGCTTACTAAGTATGGCACTCATGCATGCACGAGCTCACTGAGGAGGGGGGCTGAGTGGGACCACAAACAGGGAAGTGAGTTCCCTTTTCAGGGCTCTGGGTTGGGATGAAACTGAACATGACCAACGATTGCTCATCTCCTTTGAATTATGTCCGCAGATAGAATGAACCAAGATCACACAATGGAGAATTTGATCCGAATGGGCATAGCAGGACTGGTCCTTGTGGCTCTCTTGGCCATAGTCATTGAAAATTGGCACAGCCATCGGGTCCCAAACAAGGAAGACTGGCCAGATTTTCCTGAACTGAGCCGGAGTAAACACAAATGTCAGACAGACTGGACCTCTGGACAAAGCCCTAAGAGCCACCAGGGAGACACCTGTCACTGAAATAGAAATGAGTCAGCTCTTGCGGAGTCCTGCGGAGCCACCGAGAGAACATAAGGGAGAAAGAGGCACTAACAATTTTGGATCCATTTTCAAACCAACCCATGGTGTTTTCTCTTATGGATCTAATATGATCGTGCACCACCCTTCAAGATGTTGGTGATAAAATCCTCGGTACAGCCTTGTCTTAACTCAAGACAAGTGAGTTTCCAGTGACAAAAATCAAAGTATTCCTAGTTCTCAATACTGACTGTTCATTCCCAGCCTCTACAGAAGGTCTGGCTCAGGGCTTCAGTCTGTCTTGAATTTACCACCCAAACCAGGTACCCTCACATCCTCCTGGGTAAGACCTTAACCCTTAGAATGGCATTAATTATTAATACCACCAATTATCAATACTGTCCATTCAACATACCACATATCCTATGACATTAGTGCTCCTAGTTTTCCGTACACTGACATTTGTGTTAACACGTATTTCCCCTGTTGTTAAGAAGACTCTCCTGTGCTGAGGAAACTAACATTTCAAAATGTCTCATGCCTCCAGTGCAAAGTTGATAGACTTGTGAAAATGGCCCCAACAAGCGTCTCCTCTGGGTTTTCTCACTTCTTTGAGCTGCTTAGTCTACTGACCCATCTCTTTGAAGTATCTGTCATGAGGTATGCAAAACAGAAACTCCTGGAAATATTTGTTGAGATTATGAATAAATAAGATGCTGAGGGACATGTTAGATATTGGGCCACATAAAACCATGAGGAAGTGCCACAGTTTCCGTGTAAAGCTAATCAGAGATTTTACATCAGAGCCAGGATTTGGACCTGAGAGATGTAATGGGATTTGACTCCACAGAGGGATAAGATTAGATTCACACTCCGTTTTGTCCACGCCAGGGCCTTGTGTGGAAAAACATACTGTAAACCTGGGAATAAAAAGATCCTCCTCTCCCAGAAAAAAGATGATGTTATCTGGTAGCCATGATGACAAAGAGCCACCGGAACCAGGTTTTTTTTTTTTTACATTTATTTATATTTGAGAGTCAGAGAGAGACAGTGTGATCAGGGGAGGGGCAGAGAGAGAGGGAGACACAGAATTCGAAGCAGCTCCAGGCTCTATGCTGACAGCCCAGAGCCTGACATGGGACTCAGACCCACCGACTGTGAGATCATGACCTGAGCTGAAGTTGGACTCTTAATGGACTGAGCCCCCGGGGCACCCTGGTGTTGCTCACTCTTTAAGGGATTGAGTCACGGCTTGAAATTCATCGTCCCCAACACGGCCGACAGTCTCTAACGAGATATAGTCCTAGGAGTACTGCCGTGAACTTAATATGGAAACCGGGGCTGAACTGAATAGATATAAAGACTTTATAAGAAACCAGAGACAAATTTAATGAGGAGGGAGGCTACGGCACCCCAGTGTGTGGTGTCCAAAGAAAACACTCCGGGTTTAGGGGCGTATTCCCTTAAAGCAGCCACACAGCACCTCCGATTAGCTGGACAAAACTTGCCATTTCCTTAACTTTTTTGCACCTCGGTTTCTTTTCTGCAAACTGGTGGAGTTAATGCGAGGAGCAAATGGGGAGGAAACCCATGAGGAACCTGAGGCTGGACCTATTCTCTACAGTCCAGACCCCACTCCAGCTCGGGCCATGCCATGCAGATGTTAGCCTGATCCTTTCTGGTGCCGGGAGGTTGACTTAAACCCGGGGCATCCCGTCAACTTCTGAAATAATTTCAGAGGGACGTGTTATCAGGCAAGCAGCCTCTGGAGTAGAATCTTGAAGTCTCTGTGAGAAGGAAGGAAATCTGTCCATTGGTAGCAACATGGATGGACCTCGAGGGTGTCATGCTGAGTGAAATAAGTCAGGCAGAGAAGGACAGATACCATATGTTGTCACTCATAAGTGTACCAGGAGACACTTAGCAGAGGCCCGTGGGGGAGGGGAAGGGGGAAAATAGTTGGGGAGAGGGAGGGAGGTAAACCATGAGAGACTCTTGAATACTGAGAACAAACTGAGGGCTGACGGGGGTGGAGGAGAGAGGGAGAGGGTGATGGGCATGGAGGAGGCACTTGTGGGGATGAATACTGGGTGTTACATGGAAACCAACTTGACAATAAACTATAAAATAAAGTAAAATAAATAATAAAAAATAAATAAGAAAAGAATCTCGAAGTCCCTGAAGCAAGGGGTAGAAGAATTTTTTCACAATTCCAAGACAACTACTTCTCTACCCCTGGCGACTTTGTCCCCAAAGGACGACCAGCTCTCTCCTGACACAGGGACCCATTCACTAGGAACCTCACCTTCATGCTATAGATAGACTTTCCACTGACAGTGATAAGTAAGCTAAGATGGATTATGGGAGAGAGGTGAGACATAGATGGCCTCTTTGTCATCTACAGGTGAGCCTGCCCCATGGGGTCCTGTGGGCTAGCAACCACTGCCTCCCTCCCCCATGCTTTGGTTTCTAAATGTTTCCACAGGCAAGAGTGACTTAAAAACAAAAACCCCATAGCACACAGCCAGGTTTCTCACATACATCACCGGGGTCCACTCTCCAGAAATGCGGTCAATGTAAACACTCTGGTAGGTAGTCCTTGGTTCTCACCCACTTCTTCTGCACCCATCCTTCCGGTAAGTCTGTCGAGGCTAAGTTCCCTAAATGATGCAACACAGGAAGCCAGCTGGAAGAAGCCCCCAACTGTGTCCTTGATGAGTCCTCAATGGGAAGACAAGACAGTGGCAACTCAGTACCTGACCCTTTTCACGGGGAGAGCAAGACTTCTGATTTGAGGTCAGGATCTGCCCAAGTATGGATGTGCAAGCTGGCGTCTCGTTCAACTGTGACCATCTCACGTGATCTTTTTTAGGAGAAAGATGTTATAGGCACATGAGGGTAATGCCTTTCCTCAAAATGTCATAAGGATATTTTGGTGGAGACCGTCTAGACAGGGAGCATGGGGGACACGGACTGGTTAGAGAAGAGGAGTCCCGGAATTCAGAGCTGAGGACGGGAGGCAGCAGAAAAGAAGGGAATAGAAATCCTGTCATTTTCAGCCACACGAGGACACTATGGTAAGTGAGATCAGTCGGACACAGAGGACAAACAATACTGACACCATTATATGAAGATGAAACTGTCCTATATTTTGACTTAGGCGTTGGTTACATGACTCTGTACGTTTATCACAACTCACACAGAACTAAACAGGAAATGAGTGGATTTTACTATATGTAAATAAGAAAGCGAATGAAATATATTCAACCACAAAATCAAGAAATAAGAACAAAAGGTAAGATGGGGGGAGATTTCCTCACAGAATGTAAGGAACAACATAAATGGGTGTAATATTTCATTTTCAAAAGTTGTTTAGACTTTTTGGGGAAAAATGAACACATTTGAATTTTAAGCTATTTAACATTTTAATATTTAATTTCTGCCTTATAACAGATTAAAGGAATATACTGATGTAAAAAACAGAACATTTTTACCTAAAGAATAGCACTTTGTTGAAACAACATAACAAAGCTTTGGAGTTGATCGTGTTATCTTTCCATTCTGATGACACTAATTAACACATGGCCACCAAACAGAGAGGAGCCAAGGCTAAACACATATTTTTTAAATGATTCTAAGGTTTCTGCTCTGTACCCAGGGCATAATGTCCGCATTTCAGATTTTAGAAGAGGACCCTGAAATGAATGAGTTTCAGGTGGGGCAGGCAATTGTCGGAGGATCTAGTTAGACCACAGATATGATCAGATGTGTCTTTACACCTCATGGTCAGAGGTAGAGGGAAAACTGAACCTTTTCTTATTTAAAAAAAAAAAAAAACAAAAAAAAAAACACCAGTCAGTGTGAAAGTCCCATGGCAGTTAGTGCTCGGCTTTACCCACCACATCCTGCGCCTCCTCCAGGGCTGCCGGCCTCAGTCTCCACATTCTGCTCTGGAATCGAGGCTATGACCTCCACACTCACTGCCCTGCTCTGCCTTGGTGAGTCCTCTCTGGAGCGGGAGACAGAAGCCAGGGGTCTGGACATGGGGGAAGCGGCGTGGCTCACTGCGGCTGTCTTCCAGGGCTGTCTCTGAGCCAGACCATCGGCACCCAGACGCGTGAGTCCCTCCTTCAGAGCCCCCGAGTCTCTCTTCTGGGCTCAGGCTAAGTATTCACCTACCAACAACCAGAGGAGGGGACAGGGGCCCTGGTGTGCTAGGAAGGCTTGAGCCAGCAACCGGGTGGAAATGCGGGTGGGAGGGTGCGTTATGAGAACGTCAGCCTCTGATTCCCTTCCAGAGATTCTTTCAAAACCCATCATCTGGGCCAAGCCCAGTTTCATGATCCCGAAGGGAAGGCCAGCGAAGATCTTATGCCAGGGGCTTCCCGGGGCTGCTGAGTACCAGCTGTATTTCGAGGGACGCCTCTCTGCCTGGCAGAGCCCGAGCCGGACTAGAGGAAGGACCACGGTCTCGTTCCCCATCTCGGCCATGACGCTGCTCACCGCAGGGGAGTACAGGTGCACTTACCGAAGTGGGGAGCTCTGGTCAAGTCCCAGTGACCCTCTGGACCTGGTGGTGACAGGTACTGTCCCATTCTGTCTGGGACCATCCCCTGAGCCTGAATTCTGGGCAGGGCACCATTCACTAATCTTCTTTAGTGGCGTCCAAACCTCACTCCACGGTTATCTGTGAGCTCGGGGCGGATTTGTCAGAGGCCAGTTTCCCCAGGTGAGATGTTCTGAGAGAGATGTTTGCATGCATCTGGGGAGTCCCCTCAAAGATGACTCCTGTGACGAGGAGTGAGGGCAGCAGGCTAGGCAGGAGGCGAAGGTGGACCCGGGTGTGGTCTCAGCAGACACCCCAGCCAAGCCAGTGTGGAGCTCCGGACCAGGATGGCCCTTCCTAGTGGTCTCTAGTGGAGGAGAGCCCCTCCCGGGGGGGGGGGGGGGGATCCGTGCAAACATCCGTGCTTTGGTGGCAGTTGCTTTCTAGCAGAAGACAGACCATGAGTCAAGTTTATGGTAAATCTATCAATCATAAGCACAGGAGGAGGAAATAACAGCATGGAAAAAGCAGCACAGTCCGTGTTGGGAGGGAAAGCCCTCCCAGTTAAGGGGGCTCAGAGGACGGAGGCTATTCTCCCCCTTAAGCAGGTATCAGAATCACTTAGGGGGTTGGTGAAAACGCAGGCGGCCTTAGTGCACCCACGTGCATAAGAGCCCTGTCCACGGTGGCCAGACGGTAGCTACAACCCCAGTGTCTACAGGCCAAGGAACAGATAAACAAAATGTGGTCTATGCACACAACAGAATATTGTTGGGCCTTAAAAAGCAAAGAATTTCTGATCCACCTGCTACAATGTGGACGAATTTTGAGTACATTATGCTCATGAGATAAGACCGTCACACATGGACAAACCCTGTCTGGTTCCACTTCCATGGGGGACCCGGGATGGCCGAGTGCATAGAGACAGGAAGCAGGATGGTGGTCGTCAGGGGCTGGGCCTGGGGATGGGGTGATGCTGTTTAGTGATGGGGACGGAGTTCCAGATTTGCAAGATGGAAATATTTGTGAAGATGGATGGTGGGGACAGCTGACAGAGCAGGGTGGATGTGCTTAGTGCCACTGGACTGTGCCCTTAAACTGGTTAAGATGGGGGGGGTGACTGGGGGGCTCAGTAGTTTAAGTGTCTTTGGCTCAGGTCATGATCTTGTGCTTTGTGAGTTCGAGCCCCGCATCAAGCTCTGTGCTGCCAGCTCAAAGCCTGGAGCTGCTTCAGATTCTGCGCCTTCTTCTCTTGCTGCCCCTCATCCGCTTGTGCTGTCTTTATCCCTCAAAAATAAATAAACACTGTTTTTTAAATTTTTAATGGTTAAGATGGTAAATGTTATGTTACATGTATTTTATAACAATTGAGAATAATAATTTTTTAAAACATAGATGGCTGCCCTTCCCCTGAATTTCTGATGCAGTGGGTCTGGGCTGGAGCCTGGGAATCTGAATTTCTTTTTAAAAAGCCTCCAGGCGATGCTGTCACTGACCCCCCCTGGGGGGGTGTCTCTAACTCAGAACCACTGATGGGGGGCCATTCCCAGAGGGAGACTCATATTAATGCCCCTGGAAGCTGGAGGAGTTGGTGTGTCAGTCTCGAAGGGGGACATTGGGGAGGGTGTGTCCATGACAGAAACAGAGCCAGAGAGATTTAGGCAAGTGACATCCCGGTCTTCAGGCCAAGGGGGAATGGGGGATGCGGGAGGTGGTATAAGGACTCTTAACCTATCGACTCCTCCTCCCACAGGACTGTATGACACACCCACCCTCTCTGTTCACCCCGGGTCCGAGGTCAGCTCGGGGGACAATGTGACCTTCTACTGCCGTCTAGAGACTGCAACAAACACGTTCCTTCTGTTCAAGGAGGGAGGACCCGGCCGCCCGCAGCCCAGATACGGGGACACCCAGGTGGAGTTTCCCGTGGGCCCTGTGACCACAGCCCACAGGGGGACATACAGATGCTTTGGCTCCTATAACAACCATGCCTGGTCTTTCCCCAGTGAGCCTGTGGAGCTCCTGGTCACAGGTGAGGAAGCCCCCGGGTTGCTCCCACGTGCTCTTTGGAACCCCAAGTGAACCCCAACCAGAGATGGGAAGGCAGCAAAGGGACAGGTGGGGGGATGCAGGGGGCTCCTCCCACCTCATCCACACGCACCTTCCGGAGGCCGCGCTGATTGTTCCTGAGGAAGAAGGCCAGAGGGAGGGGCGGGGCGCACAGGGCCCAGCCGGAAGACCAGAGGAAAGCAAAGTCCTTACCTGTTTTCTTCACTTGCTTTCTTCACTCCCAGATGACACTGGGGACACCAGCCTTGCACCCACAGAATACACCTCCTTTTCTGGTGAGTAACGGGTGCTTCTAAACTTAGGGGAGGGAGCAAAGCCCCCAGTGCCACCACAAACATGGCGTCCACCCGAAATGTCCAGTGACGGCATAGCACTAGCCGGGCCTGCCGCTCCAGCAGCGGAGCAGACAAGCATCCTTGCTTTTATCCCTGAGGGAGACAGATCATGGTCAAAGTCAGGGAAATAAGCCAATTACATAGCACATGAGGAGCAAACGGTGGTGTGTACCACAGACAAAGCACAAAAGGGGTTATGGTGACTGGGCGGGGGTGGGGGCAGGTGGCAATATTAAGTAGATTTGTCTGAATCGGCCTCACCGAGCAAATACCTAAAAGAGCTGACGGCGTTAGTCCTGTGGCTATGCAGAGAAAGAACATTCCAGAGAGAGGGATCAGCCCCTGCATTTGCCCCAAGTCAGAGGGATGGCCAGGGTGACAGAGGAGGAAGAAGTCATGTTGACTGACTTGATGAGGGAGCTGAGAGTCAGACACAAGACTTGCCCTGCTCAAAGCCCTGGGGCTGGGTTCCTCCCTCGGGGCCCCCCTGCCCCTTGGCTCTTCCTCTCTCCTGCCAGATGAAGCCACGAGGCCAGAAGCATGGGGCCGGGCCCTGGAAAAACTGCAGAGGGCCATGGGGCCATCTGAGGGCAGGAGAGGCTGGGACAGAAGGGGCCAGCACCATCTCTTTCCACCACTTCTTCACTCTCCTTGTCTTCCACAGACTCTTGGGACCCCTACCTGTTAACCACGGATACAGCGGTCCAGCAAGGTAGGCAGGCAGAGGGAGGCTGCAGGCTGGGAAGGAGCGTGATCTGGAAAGGACAGAGGGACAGAGACGGGTGAGGCGGTGCCTGACAGCGACTGCTCTGTTCTTCTGACCCCAGACCCTGTCCTCTGGAATCACACTGCCGAGAACCTCCTTCGGATGGGTCTGGTTTTCCTGGTCCTTGTGGTGCTGGGGTACCTCCTGGCTGAAGACTGGCTTTGCAGGAGGAGAATGCAAGAGGGAGCCCACAGGGCTTCGAGTCAGGAACGCAGAAGATTCAGGACACAGTGACCCCTGGACAAATGACCAAGGGCTGGGCTGGCCACAGATAGAGCTGAAAGCTGACCTTGACCTTGGGCTATGTGAGCTCAGTGTTGTGCCCGTGGAGGGAGGTTCTCTGCGAGACAGCTGTGTTGGGTTTGGCGAAGTTTCCTGTGGGAGGCGGGAGGCGGGTTGCAGATGTTAAATTTCTCCTGCAGACAGATCATATTGTCTCTTCTGGGCTCTAAGCATTTTTGTGCCTGCCTAATGCAAACCAAGATTCTAACCTCACTGGCCTTCCCAAAAAATATTTCCTTCGTTAACAGCATGGCCGCGGAATATTGCTGGAAAGCTTTGGTCTTCATCCACATTTCTTTTTTCCTTCGCTGCAACATGCCATCCAAGATATTTAACAAGCAGTACAGAATAGGCATTTGTGACTGGCCCAGCTATCTGAGTGTGTCCTGGCTGGGTCTCAGCCTTGCCCCAACTCCTCTGCCCCTACACCACCACACGTTCTGTCTTCTTCGCTTCTTTATCCGTGCTTTGCCTTGTTCCTCAGGGCTCCTCCAAGAAAGTTCTCCAAACCCTCCAGCTAGACCTGAGATATCACTCCATGCCCCCAAAGCACCTATTTTTTTCTCTAGAACAGCTCTGGGACTGTCACCTTGCATATGTATCCATTTTCCTGTCTCTACAGTGAACTCGTGCGAATTAAGTCCATGACACATTTGATGGCTGTGCTCACAGCTCCTGCACTAAGAGAGTCCTCAGAAAACAGACGTCAGATCAATGGATATATAAATGAGGCTGTCGCACAAGCTTAGACTTGAGATTGCTGAGTATGGTCTTTGAAATGCTGTCCAGACCCTTTGTTCCTTGAGGATTTCTCCTTGACCAACCCATTAATATAAATATTTTATGGGTCCCTGCCGCCCTCAAGATTATGACACCTCACATGGGTCAAATTCATTCTATAAATCTTGGGCTTCCTGTCATATATCAGAGAATGCCATTTCCAACCTCAGAAGGGTAACATGAATATTTAATGAGATAAAGAATATCAAGATTACTTTGGCTATTCCGGTTTTTTTGTGGTTCCATACGAATTTTAAGATAGTTTGTTCTAGCTTTGAGAAGAATGCTGGTGCAACTTTGATGGGGATTGCATTGAATCTGTAAATCGCTTTGGGTAATAATGACATTTTCACAATGTTTATTCTTCCAATCCATGAGCCTGGAATGTTTTTCCATTTCTTGGTGTCTTCTTCAATTTCCTTCATAAGTCTTCTATAGTTTTCAGCATACAGGTCTTTTACATCTTTGGTTAGGTTTATTCCTAGGTATTTTATGGCTTTTCGTGCAATTGTGATTGGGATCTGTTTCTTGATTTCTCTTTCTGTTGCTTCATTTTTGGTGTATAGGAATGCAACTGATTTCTGTACATTGACTTTGTACCCTGCAACATATCTTAATTCATGGATCAGTTCTAGAAGGCTTCTGGTGGAGTCGATCAGGTTTTCCATGTAGAGGATCATGTCATCTGTGAAAAGGGAAAGTTTGACTTCTTCTTTGCCAATTCTGATGATTTTTATTTCCTTTTGTTGTCTGATTGCTAATGCTAGGACTTCCAACACTATGTTCAACAACAGTGGAGAGAGTGGACATCCCTGTCGTGTCCCTGATTTCAGGGGGAAAGCTCTCAGTTTTTCCCCATTGAGGATAACATTGGCTGTGGGCTTTTCGTAAATGGCTTTTATGATGTTTAAGTAAGTTCCTTCTATCCCAACTTTCTCGAGGGTTTTTATTAAGAAGAGATGTTGTGTTTTGCCAAATGCTTTTTCAGGATCTATCAACAGGATCATATGATTTTTTCTTTTGTTTTGTTGATGTGGTGTATCACATTAATGGATTTGTGAATATTGAACCAGCCTTGTAACCCAGGAATAAATCCCACTTGATCATAATGGATAATACTTTTTATATGCTGTTGAATTCGATTTGCTAGTATTTAAAAAAAAAAGAATATCAAGAAACCAGCATAGGCTCTGAAACGTGTAGGTTAACTCAACATATGGTAACCCTTATTATACCCAACTACAGGGAACTGAAAGTAGCACCAACTGCTACCTCACTACCAGCAGACAAGTACTAAATGTTCTTTTTGTTGTTCTTCTTCTTCATCTGCTGGGTGTTCAAGGTCCAAGAATTTCTGCTGAGGCTGAATCATAGTCATCATTTCAAGACATGATGGACTTGAGTGGAGTATGTATGTAATATTCCAAATATTCCATATTCTAACTGATGGCAGGAAACCTACCATTTCAAGGGGGAAAAACATGTCATGTGTCAGGAAGAAGGATTTTGGGTCCCCAGATAGAAATTCAGGGGCTTGAGAGACCCCTTAGAGGAATGGAGGGGTCTCTTCCACACCAAGCTCTTCTCCCCACGGCTCCAAGTCGAAATCTTCCAAAACTAGTCAACAGGACAAAGCCAAATGGCTAATAGCACTACTCTTTTTGAAGTGTTAGACCTGGTTTGTACTCCAGACAGCAAAATGAAGCATAGGGAAGAAGGGACAGAGGGAAAGGGGAATGAAGTACTGGCCAGTTGTTTGCTATGAGATTTATTGGAAACACTTGAAAAGATTTCCATTCATTTCTCAATGGCTAGAGCCTAATAGCTTGCCCCCACTTGGATGCCACGGAGGTTGGGAAAGATAACCGTTATTCCAGGTGTCTCTGTGACAACATAAATACTGGCATTTCTCTGACCAGTGGAGTGAGAAGGGATGTGACAGGTGAGAGGCACCTGCAGTCTCTGTTACAAGAGACTGCTGTGTGCTGGGCACTGATGAAGGTGTCACACACCAAGGTCAACATTCTCGCCAGAACAGAACTGACCGTCCTCAAGAGCAGATCTTAAGGAGAGTGAGTGAACACAGTGACGGGGGATCAGACGGAATACAGGAGGCCAGTGGGGCCTCTTTCTGTGCAAAATTCCAGGACATAGAGGGGCGCCGGGGGGGCTCAGTCGGTTAAGCATCCGACTTCGGCTTAGGTCATGATCTCATGGTTCATGGGTTCGAGCCCCACGTTGGGCTCCACACTAGCAGTGCAGAGCCTGCTTGGGATTCTCTCTCTCTCTCTCTCCCTCCCTCCCTCCCTCCTTTGGTCTCTGCCCCTCCTCCACTCGCACTTTCTCTCTAAATAAATAAATAAATAAATTCCGTGACATAGAGACGTGAGCAGGGTGTCAGATGAGGAAAGGGATGGTAGTGGCAGGTGTCTGCCCCCGTCCAAGCACAGTCTCACGCGTCAGACAGAGGGTGAAAGCCATGCCGAGGCATCCAAGGACGTGCCGAGCTGCGATCAGGAGAGAGGGGAGGTTCTGGGAGGCGCTGGGCACAGACGAAAGCAGCAGAGCAAGCACAGCCAGGAAGCCACGTCCTAAATGCACATTTTATCCTTAAGGCACAGGGACCTCATTGGGCATTGGTCACGGATGAAAGAGGATGACGTGTGACCCCCGTTTTTGCAGAGAGAAGGGACTATGCAGGAGAAAACAAAACCATGGAGCGGCAGACAACGGAAGAGTTGAGAATGTCACCTCTTTCTGGGCTTGACAACCAGGAAGGTGACCGAAAATATGTCCGGTAACCCAGAGGGAGGCCCAGCGATAGATGACGGGCGCTGGTCCTGAGATGGTTAATATTTGCCACCGTTGTTATTTCTTGGGATTTCTGGGCCCGTTAGATCCCAATATTGACTTGAGGCTGTCAGCCCTCACAAAAGACCAGCCTGGGTTGTGCGTGAAATTGTCCTGAAGCTACAGATCAATTTAGGGAGAATTATCATCTCTTCCTCCCTCCAGTGCATGCAGGACTGAACCCTAAAAATGTTATATTTTGCCTTGTATTTACACGTTCCCTGATCTCTCTAAATAATATCATTTGTCCTCTGCATATAGAATGTGCACATCTCTTGTTAGATGTCCACCAGCTACGTCCCCTGGTTATGTCACCTCCAGATCAATCCCTAGTGACATGACTTTGATTTTGTAAGTGGTATCAGTCTTCAAATAATTTTACCAACATTGTTGCTGGTATTATAACATTTCATGAAAACACAGGTGTTTCTTCCTTTCCATTTCTTGTCTTTTTTATGTATCGTATTTTATTATAGAATTTTTTTAGTGTTGCTATACTTAGTACTTGGGGAAGAAACAGTTAAAGGATGATATAATGAATAAATGTGTTAACAGCTCTAATAAATAAGTAAATAAATAAAATTGGTTTCTTTTATAGTAAATGCATATTCAGTGGTCTTACAAAGTTTACTACTTAATTTTAGCAGTTTTAGATTATTTCAGATTATTTCTAGATTTAAAAAATTTTTAAATTTTTTTGTAAAATTGATTTCCTTTTTTTGGTATTTTTTGTTATGGTATAATTGCTTTTTATTATTTATTATTTTTTATTTTTAAAAATAGTTTATTGTCAAATTGGTTTCCATACAACACCTTTTCTTTTCTTTTTTTTTTTTTTTTTTTTTTTTTTTTTTTTTTTTTTTTTTTGGTCTTACCACCTGGCTAGAATCCCAGCATATTAATGGATAGCAAATTTCCTTCTTCTTAGTAGTAATATTGTGGGGAATATTTTTTCTCAAGCTTTTATTTAAATTCCAGTTAGTTAACATACAGTGTAATATTAGTTTTAGGTGTAGAAGTTAGTGATTCAACATTTCATACATCACCTGGTGCTCGTCACAGGTGCCCTCTGTAATCCCCACATATTTTAAGGGGAATATTTTCATGTCTTACCATTGAGTGAGCAAATTGTTAGAATTTTGTAATAGATACTCATTGTCCCAATTAGGAAATTCCTTTGTATTCTTGTTCTGCTAAGCTTGTTTCCATTTGCAAATGAGTAAGAACATACCCAGTGATCCCAGGTAGGAGACTCCTACGTTATCCTAGATGACAGTTGATAATGACTCAGAGAAGGTGAAGACCTTGACATATTTTAGGCACAGAAGCCATACTTCATTTTATTCTTCAGAAATGATGACTCAAAATTATGGAAGCAGCCGTGTCCATCGATAAATGAATGGATAAGGAATATGTGGTGGGTGGGTGTGTGTATTTGAATATTAGTCATAAAAAATAATAAAATCCTGCCCTTTGCAATGACACGGATACAGCTATAATGGAGAGTATAATGCTAAGTGAAAGAAGTCAGAGAAAGACAAATACCATATGATTTCATTCATATGTAGAATTTAAGAAATAAAACAAAGAAGCAAAGGAAAAGATGGGGGGGGGGACCCGAGAAACAGACTCTTGACTACCGAGAACAAGCTAATGGCTACGAAAGAGGAGGCGGGTGAGGGGTGAGGAGGAAGGCGAGCACTCGTAGGGATGGGCACCAGAGCCACGTGGAACTGTGGGATGACTACATTGTACAGCTGAAACTAATATTACACTGTACTTTAACCAGCTGGAATTTAAATAAAAATTAAAAAGAAAAAGAAACGAAGACTCAGCAGGTGGCAGGGTCAACATGGACTCTGGGAACTTGAGTGGATGAAGGGGACACTCCCCCCATCGCTCCTGCCTGTTGGTGCTGATGTCATAGGTGAACCATGAACCGTGTGGTAAGAAGATGATACATTTGGGACAAAGGCAGAGACACAAATTAATGGTCCGTCTTCCCAAACTGAAAAGATTTTATTTTTTTTATTGAAAGGGAATTGACATATAGCATTGTGTAAGTCTAAGATGGACCACAAGATTGTTTGCTACACTTTGATATAGCTGGTTTCATTTTTTAAAAATGTTTATTTATTTTTAAGACACAGCATGAGCGGAGAGAGGCAAGAGAGAAGGAGGGAGACACAGAATTCAAACAGGCGCCCGGTTCTGAGCCGTCAGCACAGAGCCTGATGCGGGGTGATGTTTGGGGGGCTGAGGGCCACCTCCTCCCCTACTCAGCCCACCTCCCTCCCATCTGCAGTTACTCCAGGCTCTTCCCTAGTCCTGATCACAGTAAGACTGGATCTCCAGCCTGGGTTCTGTTTTCTTCATCCCATTTCAAGCAACAAATCTAGTCCAGAATCAGGATCTGGGGGTGGGAGGTTGGGGTTGGAGGGGAGGACCAAATTCAGTCTCTGTTAAAACCTGAGTTCCTAAGGCAATGCATGTCCCTTCTGTTTCCACCTTCCGTTTGCCAAAAGGGAGGCCAGTAGCTCCTTCTTGGCGATGTTACGAGGACGTGGTGTCAGGCTAGGGGTAAGTCAGTGCTCCGCCACCGGGACCGACAATTCCAACACTGAGTTAGGAGCAGGAGCTCAGGCTTTAGATACAAAGTTACACGGGGAGATGTCCATCCGCTCCTGCTCTTCCTGGTGCACGGCTCTGAGGACCAATTTTCTGCTTGGCCCCTTGTACTCGGGTGTCAGCCCTCTGGGGTCTGGTTTCTCCACCTCCACACTTCCGCTGAAGCTGTTTTCGTGAAAAATGTTCTGGGCTTCCTGGAACTGGCAGTGGGCACCTCTCAGCTCACCTCTGTTCCTCTGCCGGCTGCATGACCACTTCCTTTTTCAAACAGCCCCTTCGCTGACCTCCTCTGCTCGTCCTCTGACTGTCTGCAGCATCTTGTTACAGGCCCTCCCCCTCCAGGGCTTGCGGGTTCCACGGGAGGCCCGCCCTTCGCCCTTCTCTGGACACAAGTGCGGGTGGATCCCACTCAAGGCCATGGTTTCAATTTCTCTAAGATAGATGCCCAATAAATCCGTCTCTCTGGACCCCAATGTTTTCCAGGAATTTTGGGTTATTTATCAGCTACTTCTTTTTTTTTTAAATTAGGTTTATTTATTTCTGAGAGACAGAGTGAAGCAGAACGTGAGCCAGGCAGGGGCAGAGAAGGAAGGAGACAGAACCCGAAGCAGGCTCCAGGCTCCGAGCAAGGCTTCGGCACTGAGCCGGAGGCGGGGCTCCAAACCACGGACCTGAGATCATGGCCTGAGCCGAAGTCGATGGCAACCAACTGAGCCGCCCAGGCGCCCCTGTACCACCTTTCCTAACCAACCTGGACTCATCAGCTTCCTACTGCCAAAGTTGTTCTTCTACTTTGGAAAAATCCCAGCCCTGTTCACAGTCGCTCTTCTGTACCGAGGCTCATGCACCGCTCACGGCTGGGAGGACAAGCCACAGAAATCAGGAGGTAAGGATGCATTTCTCACTCATGTGTTCACAGGTGGAGATCCAGACTTTTTATTACTTCTCCTAACAACTGTCCTTTCTGACAGTTGCCATTTGGAGTTCCGATCAGGTAAAGTCCCTACACATAAATATTTTCAAAAGATAGTCTTATAAATTTGAAGAGTGCTTAGTACATATATGTTATATATCATACGTGTAATTTCTTCAGTGTATTCAAGTGTTTTCCTGATATATGGTATCAACTGCAACTCACACTTTGATTTATGAGTCCTAGTTGATAAATGCTTTTTTGTTTTTGCTAAATGCTTTCCCCTCTGTATTCCTATATTCCATTTAAAAGCCCTTGCAAACTCCAACACACAGTGTCCTCAGTATTTCTGTCAAACACCTTTACCTTTAGATGAGCTATTTCTTTACATACACACATACCCTAAGTGCATCTAAATCATGTTTCACACGGCGGTAGGTGTTTAATGTAACGATGCAACCGTTACATAAATTGCTATGTAACATCGTGGTTAGTGTGAAACACCAGGATGTCACTTACCGGCAAATCAGACACGTGGCAGGACGTCTCTGCCTGCACAGGCACATCTGAGACTCCCCAGTACAGCATGTTAGGGGCACCTCTCAGCCTCTGGGCTCCTCTCGTCTGGGGCCAGATGATCCTGTGCTGTGGGGGTGGGGGGGTTGCCTAAATCAGCTGCCATAACACAGTACCACAGATCAGGTGGCTTAAGCAAAAGAAATGTATTTCCCCGTACACCTGAGAGTGGGAAGTCCAAGACCGAGGTGTCGGCCCGCTCAGCTCCTTGGTGAGGGCGTCTTCCTGCCGGGGAGAGGGCTTGCCGTGGTGTGGGCACGGGGAGACGGAGGCCGCCCCCTTCCTGTTCTGATAAGACCTGCACTCCTACCAGACTAGGAGCCCATCATTGTGGTCTCATTTCACCTTCATGGTCTCCTAAAAACTTTAGCCCCAAATACAGCCCCATGGGGATTAGGACTTCAACTTCTACCTCTGGGGGAGGGGGCACAGTTCAGTCCACAGCAGTGACTGTCCTGAGCATTGTATGTTTGGCAGGATCCATGGCCTCTATCCACTAGATGCCAGGGGCCCCCCCACCTGTGACTCCTGATAATGCCAAGTGTCCCTTTGGGTACAAAATCACCCCTAGTTAAGAACTTCAGTCCCAGAGGATATAAACAGGGTGGAGGGAGGAGCTGGGGGGGGGGGGCTGCATGAGCTCTGGCTGGGGGACAGCTGGTGACCACCTGAACCCCCAGCCCTAGAGAACGGTGCTCAAGGGATGAGGGGGCGTGCTTGGGGAAATAGTGGGTGCCCAGCGTGGCTGCCCCAAGTGAGCTCGGGGAAAGTGGGTGATGAAGTCAGCAGGGCCAGATAGAGGCCTTTTACACTTTTTTTCTTTGTAAAATATCTCAAGCTGTGAATCGTTTCCAGCTGTGATTTATCTCGCCTCATTGATTGAAACCTATTGCCAGCTCTCCACCACTAGAGATGTCTGCCTCTGAGCTGAGTCTGGAGAGCGGCCGGCGAGTAGGAACCCTGCGTCTACTCCAGACCGACTGCTTGAAGGCGGTTCTTACTCGGCAGAGAATCGTCTAAGCCAGCGTTTCTCACCGCAGCACTGCTGACATTTGGGGCCATACGCTCTTTGTCATCGGGATGGGAGCACTGGCCTGTGCGCTGCAGAATGTCTACCAGGATCCTGGCCGCTGCTCACCAGCCACCAACAGCACACCCTCCTCCGAGGGTGACAGCCAGAGAGTGTCTCCGGACATTGATGGGGTGGGAGAAGAATCACCCCACGGTGAGAACCACTAGGGCTAGAGAGAGATCCGGGAGGCTGACCCGGGCATCAGAGCAGGGCCTGGGCATGCAGGGAGGTAGGACATCTGGATGGATCTGCTGGCGAGAGCCCCGCCCAGCGCTGTCCCCGCGGGTTCCACCACCCGTCACCATAGCTGTCTTCTCTTGGGGTCCTGAGCTCTGTGCAGGGGCCTGTGCCTCTGCAGGAGGAAGGGCATTTCTCCAGTCTCTCTACATCCATCCCGAAGGGGCGCACTGCGCCTGTGCTCTGCACACTGCGGGTTTCTCCCCACCCGAGTGCGAGGGCTGCCGCTCTAGTCTAGGACGCAGTGTTCCATGTCTGGCTCCCCCGGGTCTGTGATGGAATGTCCCACCTCTGCTGCCCCCTGAATCTGTGATGGAATGTTCCACTTTTATATATATATATATAATTTATTTTTATATTTTATATATAAATTATTATTATATATAATTTATTATTATATATATAATTTATTAGGTTTATTTATTATTGAGACAGAGAGAAACAGAGCATGAGTGGAGGAGGGACAGAGAGAGAAGGAGACATAGAATCCGAAGCAGGCTCCAGGCTCCGAACTGTCAGCACAGAACCCGACACGGGGCTGGAACCCACGAACCGCGAGATCATGACTTGAGCCGAAGCCGGTTGCTTGAGGTACTGAGCCACTCAGGCGCCCCTGGAATGTTCCACTTCTAGCATAATGGAATGTTCCACCTCCGCCCCCCTCCAAGGTCTATCATGGATTGACTCAGACACGTGGCATTTTCTGACCACCTGTTTGCAATCACGAAATTGGGATGTGCTGAGAGAGAAGGCCTAGCAAGTGGTCCTGGGAAGGAAGGTCAAACCCTGAACCTTCGTGGGTTCTGTTCTCCATGCCAAGTTCTGCACGGAGTCTTCTTAGAGAAGTGAGTTTATGACCCCACATCTGTCTTCCCCAGCCACCCTGTGCTAAGCAAGAAGAGGGTCAAGAAGCGGGCAGTCCATGACAGGGACTCAGCTGGGACTCAGCGCTGGAAGAGAAGCCCAGGTGAGGTCACCCCACACACTCAGGGCGTCTGGCCCTTCCTGGGACGAGATGACCGTGCACCTTCTCTGGACTCTCCAGGCTCAGCAGGATTGGAAGGTGGAGGTGCAGTGGTCAGCCCAGAGGCCGCTGGCGCCTGCAGAGCTGAGCTAGTGAGGGGCTGAGGCTGGGGGCGGGGGTCTGGTCTGCTGGAGGCACAGGTGTGGGCAGTGGGGCCCACCTGACACCAGCAGGCTGAGGCCACCCACTCGTGCTGTCTGGAAGCCAGAGGAGGAAGTGGAGACTCCTCCTTGGTGTTTGTGTACCCAGCGCGGTGCAGGGCCCTGAGGACATCAGATCAGCCAGAACTCTCACAGGCCGTCCCGTGCTGCGGGTTTTCCACCTCAGAATGATGGGATGATTTTTTCTATCATGATTATTGAAGAATAGTTGACACCGTTCACCAGTTTCAGGTGTACAGAGTTGGGATTCAATTCTATTCATTGCTCGCTGTAAGCATAGCTACTATCTGTTGGCATCTGTTACTGCTGATCGCGTTCCGCGGGCTGTACTTTTCATCCCTGGGACTTATTTATTCTGTAACTGAAAGTCTGTGTCTCTTAATCCCCTTAACCTATGTTGATCAGTCCACCAGCCGCCTCCCCTTTGGCACCACCAGTTTTTTCTCTGTAATTATGACTGCTTCCGTTTGTTTGGGTTGGTTTTTCCAGGGCTGTAGTGTGTGTCATTGGATGGTTAGCAGAACCCGGGGTCCAATAACACAACCAGTTGCATCCAAAAAACAAATCTGGAATGGTCAGATACCTAGGGGCAGAGAGCACATTAGTGGGTTTGGGGTTCCTTTTGGGGTGATGAAAAGTTCTGAAACCAGGTGCGGGGGTGGCTGCACAGCATCGAATATACTAAGTGCTGCTAAATTGTACACTTTTATTTTTTTAATATTGTTCATGTTTATTTTTGAGAAAGAGAGAGAGAGAGGGAGACACAGGATCCAAAGCAGGCTCCAGGCTCCAAGCTGTCAGCACAGAGCCCGATGCGGGGCTCGAACTCACAGATCTCGAGATCATTACCTGAGCTGAAGCCAGACGCTTAACAGACGGAGCCCCCCAGGCGCCCCTAAATGGTACACTTTGAAGTGATGACAGTGTAGATTTGATGTTGTGTTGGCCACAGTAAGGAATTCCAAGTCTACGGACACTGCCAAGTTCCACGGGTTGAGGACACTGAGTCTGTGGTGATGAACGTAGAGCCCGCAGCCGGTCTCAGCTTTAGCACTACTGAGACTTTGAGCCACATCACTCTGCTGCAGGGACTGTCCCGGGCATTGCAGGTGTTGAGCAGCATCCCCGGGCTCTGCCCCTGAGCGCCAGGAACACCCCTCATTGTGACAGTCAAGAGATCTGCAAACACTGCCCATCGTCCCACGGGTGGCAAAGTCACTCCTGCTGAGAACCACTAAAATTCTATGCTGTTTTACCAAATCCTGAAAACTTCTAAATTTCTGCACTAAGGAAGCTACACTTTACAATCTAGTGAACATTGGTTTCAAGTCTGTCTGCTGCTTAGATGCTATGTCCAGACCATTGAATCCACTCACTGTGCTTATTTATAAATAGGTAAAATAATAAGACTTTTCAGGGGGCTGCTGCAAAGTTTCAGCAGTAACGTATTTTAAATACACAGTATCCAACACGGGGTCTGACCCGGACGTGTTCAGTGAGGACCAGCCTGGTATCCTAGTGGAAACTTGGACTCTGCCTCGGCACTGCCTCCAATAACTTACTCACTTCTCGTGAGTTGTCCGCAATTCCTCCACTGCCTATTTCCCTGAAATCCTGGTCTGCCCACACCCCAGTGAACACAGTTACGCTGGTATCTGCTGAGTGGAACACCAAATCGTGCAGCAGCTGAGCACTGGAGCAGGTCTGTCTTGAGATGGCAATGCCAAGTTAAAAACAAACAAAACCCAGGTCCTTCCTGGTACCAAGTGGCTAAGTTAAGCCACGCCACTTCCATCCTTAAGAGAGTAAGAACGATCCTGTGTTAATTTGTTGGCTATAAATTCTGGCTGACTAGTTCTCTTTCAGCTAACAAATGTGATGTTTAACCCACAACACAGGACAGAGAAAGATGCACGAGATTAAAAGATGAAATGAAGAGATGATATAGAACTTGGAAGAGGGACAATACATAAAGAAACAAAGGCTGAACTGAAATTTTTTCCGAAATTCTGAATCTGTAAAGCGTAAAATAAAAAATAGGAAATGAAATCCATGTCAAAAAACATTAGTGTGCATGGGGCACCTGGGTGGCTCAGTCGGCTGAGCGTCTGACCTCAGCTCAGGTCAATATCTCACAGTTCGGGGGTTCAAGCCCTGTGTCGGACTCTGTGCTGACAGCATGGAGACTGCTTGGGATTCTCTCTCTGCCACTCCCTGCGTGTGCTCTCTCTGTCTCAAAAATTAATAAACATTTTTTAAAGTTTAAAAAAAGAAAATCACTGTGCAGAGAGGAATTCATGTTGACAACAGCCAGGATAAAAGGAGCTGCAGAAATCCCAGCAGCGACAATAAGGGACAGAGTGTGGAGTGGTACCTCCGAATGCTGAAGGACACCGCCTACCAGCTCCCAAATACCTGGCGGCAATCAATCTTCAAGAATGAGGCTTTAGAAAGACGGTGCTGTCTCCCCTAAACTTTGGGATTGGGTTGTTTTTATAGACCCATCATGTGAAAATGTTGGGGGAGAAAACTTCACTACAGTAAGTTACCCTGAATCCACAGGGAGCGGTTCTGTGTTGTTTCCGCTCCCAGCTTAGTCCCCAGCGACAGGTCACCGTTCTTGTAGCGTCCCCAGAGCAGCTCATCTTTCCTTCGAGATGCGAGACAGGACTACTTTAAGTTTGGTAGAAAAATTAAGTGAGGACAGAGATCACCCACGTTTGTCAGTGCCTGGGAATTAGTGCCAAGTGGTGAGTTTGCTTTTTTTTTTAATTTAGAGTGGCCTTTCCACCCTTTCTGTGAGTTATCAGCAACGGGATGTGGACAACTCAGGGACAGCTGTGTTTCCTAATGCAGTGGGTCACACACACACACACACACACACACACACACACAGTCACTGGAAGGTTAAAAACAACAAGGATGTGGTCAGACTTGTACTCCGTAGCACAGGATGGATTAGAAAGGGGGTTGGTAAACTATGGCCGACGGGCCAATTCTCACCCGTTGCCTATTTTTAAAGTTTTATTGTAACGCAGCCACACTCATTCATTTGTGAGTTGTCTTTGGCTGTTTTCACACTCCAGCGGCAAAGCGGAATCGTTGTGAGAGTGACCATACGGCTGAAAAGCCTAACATTAGCTATCTGGCTCTTTCCGGGAAAAGTCTGCCAACTTCTGGGTTAGAATATCCTACAACTGGCCCGGGGGGCTCCATAGGACAGGATCGTGTAGGCTCGTCAGGCGCCTATTACATTTGGCCAAGAGAGGTGCCGGAGTGGCTCGGTGGGTTAAGTGTCCGTCTGACTCTCAGTTTCAGGTCAGGTCATGATCTCACAGTTCATGGGTTCGAGCCTCGTGTCAGGCTCTATGTCCACACAGAGCCTGCATGGGATTCTCTCTCCCTCTCCCTGCCCCTCCCCTGCTCATGCACTCACTCTCTCTCTCTCTCTCAAAATAAACAAACCTTAAAAAAATAGCTCAAGAAATACCTGAGCTAGGGCAGAAACATGAAAGAAACCAACATAACCATCTGTGATCTTAGTAATGTTTCTTCCCCAAGTATGCCAAGTAGAAAGCTAACGCCAAGTTAGGTCGTGGGCATATAACTAAGTTCGGCCTCACACAGAGTTCTTTGCCTTTTATTATGCTTGTGTCCTTGTGAGGTGACAGACATTGAGACGTTAAGCGTGTGTGTGACTTGTGCAGAATTCACTGTGAAACCAGAGACAGAAAGCCAGCACTAGGTTGTACATTCTGACCCAGTGACTAACGTTTGATTTTGGGGGCTTCATTCAGAGCTATCAGATCACCCCCTTGAAGGTACGGGGTCACTAAGAAGGTCCTCAGGGTGTAAAGGCAGCTCGCCGCACGGGCATCTGGCGGCTCTGGCATCACTGCACTCGATGGTCAGATTCGGGTTGCTGTCTTTTACATCCGTCGGTAGCTTCTGGATTTCCGTGCTAGACTCATCCATCTCCAACCTGAGGATCTTCAAGGGGCCATTATTCCGTTTCAAAGCCTCAAAGAGCACCGTGATTCCGCTCTGCCCCAGGATATTCTGGCCCAGGTCCAGCGTTTCCAGCCGCTGGGTGCTGAGGAGCACGGAGGCCAGCCCCCGACAGCAGGAGGTGGGGATGGAGCAGCCGCAGAGCCTGGGGGGGGAGCAGAGACCCAGTCAGTCCTCACCTGGGACCTACTGCGTTGCTAGCTGCACCCTTCTTTGCTCTCTGATGACCCAGTAGGGGAGAAATGGAGAAAAAATTATTTTCTTCATGGAGCTTATTTTAGTGGCATCAGACTTCCATCAGAACGTGGAAGCCAGCGCACGGTGGTGGAGAAGCAAGAGTAACAGGATTAGGGCGAACTGGCCAGGGAAGGATTAGGTTGTTGTGTAGGGTTGGGGAGTCTCTCACTGGGGAGACGATAGGAGGAAAGAAGTAAGAAGAGAAGCGTGGGCCAGCACGGTAAGTGGCAGCCGTCAGCCAGCGTAGCTGAAACTCCAGGCTGGCGGAGGGTCTTGCAGACCTGGAAAAACCTTCAGGTTTTTTAAATCTGCACCGGCACAGGGAAGGACTATTAGAGTCTTGGAACCAAGCCGCCCCTGGTCTGGCTTGCAGCTTGAAATGTACTTCCGGGTGACGGGTTGAGAACAAACTCCAGGAAGTCAAGGACCAACTCAGGGAGCCTGCAGCCCCGCGTGTGAGAGCTGGCGACTTCCGGGAGAGCATTCGCCGGGGGGCGGAGCCGTCACCCGCTAAGTGTCCGGAAGGAGGGGTCTCAAACCGAACAGGAGGAATGCGTGAAACAGAAGCAGGAAGAAGAGGACGGAAGCCTTCCAGTTGGTGCACAGAGAGACTGTTCCCCCTGGACTTCCAGGGAGCTAATTACACTCGGTGATGCAGGTTACTCACCTCCGTTCCTCACCTCCTGTTCTAGAGCGCTTCCTACACGAAAAGGCGCCTTTGCCAGTGGGAAACAGGGTGGACCTTTCATGGTAGATACGGCTCCCGCTAGCTTATAGAGCCCACGGGACTGACTGAGCCAGACTGCCCCTCAGCCATGTGCCCTTGAGCTCTGCGCCATCTGCAGATCTGTACGCCGCATCGCTAACCACCATTCTGCTGCCCCGGGCACTATACTAGGCACTGCAGATGCAAGAAATGAATTCCATTCGCCTCAGAAATCAAACTTGAAATGGCTGAATGGATTAACAAATTGTGGTGGGTCCCTACAATGGGTACTGTTCCACCGTGTAAGGGAACAGAGAATTTACACCTGCTCCAGCGCAGCTCAGTCTTGGAAATACACTCCCCGAGAGACGCCCAACACAAAAAGCTACTTATTGGACGTAGGACTCCATTTATCGGGAACGCAGAGGACAGGCACGGACACCAGGATAGGTGTAGGGTGGAGGCAGAAAGCAGGGGTGTGGCCACCAGGGGCTGAGGAGCCTGGAGTCCCCATCTAGGGGACAAAACAGATTGTAACTATAGCAAAATTCGTCAAGTTATGCACCCTAAGATGGCTAATTTTATATTGTGTGAATTTCACTTCATTAAAAAGAAAACTAACCTGAACCACATTTTGAGGTCAGGGCCCCTGCTCCACGCCTCTGCTAGGAAGCCAGCTCCTTGTTCCACGATCAAAGAAAAGATCAGCCCTAACCTGGGGACCCTGGCTTTGTTTGTTCAGCATCTACCCAAAGTCTAATTCAAGGGCACTCGAACTTAGCAAAAACGGGAATCATCTGGAATGTCTCTAAAGACTTTGATGCCAGGTTCCACTTCCCCTAAATTTCATCAGTTTTGGGAGGCAGCCTGGCCATCAAGAATTTTAAGACTTCTCCGGGTACAGCCAAGACGTTAAACAAAGTCACCATGTGTGTTAGTGTACTTTCTCGTCTCTGCAAGGGTAGGGTCCGTGACCCAGATTCTCTCTCTGTTAGAGTTCTAGTTGCAAAGTACTCGGCCTCAGTAAGACACAGGTGACCGAGACTTGGAAGGGAGAAGGTGGTGCAGAGCCTACCACCGCATGGATGGGTCACCGCGTGTCCTGGATGCAGTATCCGTCCACGGTCCTCTGGGCACCGAGCGGAGGCAGGCCCGCCGGGTCCTGCTCACTGGATCCCAGCAGGGGCTGTGTGCCCCCCGAAGCCCCCCTCTGCCGGAAGCCGTCCACAGCTCTAGCCTACCTCTCCAGGCCTCTGAAGGGCTGTGAATACAGGCAAACCGGGTGGTTACGACTTCCGCAGGGATTTACCTCCTTGACCGGAGGAGAGACTATTGGTGTCCGAATTGGAGGAGAGACTATTGGCGTCCGCATTCTAAAATACCTCAGAGATCACGCATCTCCACGCACCTTAACCAGCGAGCAGCGGCACCTACCCCAGACATCGTAGGTCACAGCTGGGCTTCTTCAGGGCCTCGCAGAGGTACCACGATCCGGCAGCGATGGGGTTGAGCCCCAGGTCCAAGCTCGCTAAGCTGGAGTCTTCTTGCAGAAGCTTTGAGAGGTGTCTGCAGCCACGTCTGGTGACGCTGCAGCGGGACAACCTGCCGAGACCAGAGCGTTGTCCGGACTTACCCTGCGAAGCGCTGGTTCCTTCCAACGGCACTCGCCTCCTGTGCGCGGTGGCCTTTCATCTAGACGTGAGCGTGAAGACACGCACGTGAGCGATCACACTGTGCCCCTCCCCGCCGGGGGAGGGGAGGGTCCAACTGACCTTTGTCACCTTTTATTATACAGACACAGAAGCACGTAAGATACAGATTTTCCTAGAACAACAGCATATCCTGTAGGTCAAGAACTTAGCCTCTAGGGTCAGACAGACCCAAGACTAAATCTGAGGTGCCATTTATTTTCTGCACGGTAAGGCCACCAGGGCTCTATGCTTGCTGGAGGGAGAGAGAGTTTATTTCGTGTCTGTGTTGACATCATTCCAGCAGGATCGTGGTGCAGCAAAAGCTCAACAGTCCTGACACTTGAGTTACTGGGCTTGTCATTTAAACTCTGCAGACCTTCCTACAAGCTCAGGTTCTGCAAAGCCCGCGGCGCGGAGGCCAGAGCACAGAGGAGGGCAGTCACGTGGCGCGCTTAGGCAGGTGGGTCTGCAGTCTGCCCCCCAACCCTGTCCTGCCACAGTGGCAGAACTGCAACTGAGGCGACGGACCCTGAAGTGCAGGGATGACAACTAGACCAGAAGACACCATGCTTTGTGGCATGTGAGATCCTAAGTCGTCAGTGAGCCCGACGGGCTTGGGAGGGACGCAACCAAAAGATAAGATTAAGTTTTGTAGGCTGAGTGGAGGCTTGGTCCAACATCAACTCCGTATTTTAAGCAATGATGGCTGGCATTTCATTTTCCAAAAGGGGCTTCATGCCTACCACATAGATGTGACCACGGGTAAGCTAAGTGGCTAAGTGTTGGTTTTCCAATTAATAAATCTGAAATAAAGGTAACTATCTCACGAGGGTGTAAGAATTTTTAAAAATCTTTGTAAAACGTAGTAGAGTCCCTCGCACACAGTGCTTACTGAGCACTGGACATGTTTTGTTTAAATGTTTTTCAACATTTATTTTTAGAGACAGAGAGACAGAGCACGAGCAGGGGAGGGGCAGAGAGAGAGGGAGACACGGAATCCAAAGTAGGATCCAGGCTCTCAGCTGTCAGCACAGAGCCCAATATGGGGTTCAAACACACAACCCGTGAGAACATGACCTGAGTGGAAGTCGGACACTTACCAACTAAGCCACCCAGGCGCCCCTGGAGATTTTTTGTTTAGATGCCTAAGCTAACTCTCAATATACAGTGTCACTGCATGCACAGCCCTGTGAAGTTTTATGTTCTTCGTACATCCTACCGAAAAGGTACTCATGAGGTCTTTTCATTTTCCTTATCTGCCACTAGAAGCTGAATATTTGTTTTCTCTTTTTAGTCTTCAGTGACCGGGGCACAGCTGGGTTAAAGGATATCCTGTATTAACACAGTTTCTAGAACCAGCTAGAAACCGTAAGCCTAATGAGCAGACACAGGTCCCAGGACAGTAAGAACCTCAGCGAAATCAAAGCCAAGAAAAAAATTCTGAACAGAAATAAGCCTCCAGCTCTACCCAGTCTGTCGAATGTTATCCTATGTTTCTAATGGGAACAGGCGCCCTCCTGGGCTTGCTCCCGTCTAACGCGGGCCGGCAAACCACAGCCCATGGGTCAAGTCCAGCCCACGCCTGGTTTTGGTGAATGAAGTTTGAGTGTAACACAGCCACACTTCATTTCCGTACGTGCTCACTCAGCAATGGCGCACATGAGTAACTGCAAGAGAGACCATATGGCCCGTAAAGTGTAAAATATCTACCATCTTAGCCCTTTGCAGAAAAGTACAGAACCTGCCACATAGTTCAGTCCTTTCCCGGGTGTAGGAAGAAGTAGGTCACGTGAATTTTAAAAATATACACAAAACATCAGACCTGAGGACCAACCGGCTGTCCCAGACTGCTGACCTAGGAAGAGGCCAGGAGCAAGCCCTGCTCTGAAAGACACATGAATGTCACTGTCCGTTTGTACCTGTCCTCTCTCTAATTTGTACCAGGGTCTTGCCAGTTTCATTCAGGTGGAGTCACTACGCGCTCTCCTGTCTGGCCTCCCTGAGTCCGTGTGTGCACACGACTTACACCAGGTTCCGCAGCTGACAGTCGGGGTGACTCAGACCCTCACACAGAAGTCTGACCCGCCGTCGCCAAGGTTGTTCTTGGCCAAGCACAGGTGCCTCAGCCTCTGGTTGACGATCAAAGCCGACGAGAGGTCCTTGCAGCAGGCTTCGGTGAGGTGGCAGTTCTCCAGCCTGCAAGAGCACCACAGCAGGAGCAAGACCGTGAGAACATTCTCCAAGCCCCACCCTGGCTGACAGACCGTCCTGATGGTCCAGCACCAGGAAGGGGAGAAGGGCAGGCAAAATGCTTGAGTTATCCACCCTGGACCAAAACTGGGAGCCAGGGAGGGACCTAGGTCAGTGGGAAGGCCCATCTGGGTTGCACAGCAAATCCTGGTGCTCCCACGGCTCCTGCTAAGCGGCCCCAGACCAGGCGCGGGGAGGCCCCGCGGGAACAGGTGGCGCTTACGACAGGCTCTGCAGGGGGCTACTGGGGTGTCTCAGGGCCTCGCACAGCAGCTTGACGCTCGCGTCCGGCAGCTCGCTGGCCGTGAGCCCCAGGCACTTCAGGGACTGGTTGACTTGGAGAGCCGAGGAGAAGTCAGCCCACTGCCGAGTGGTGTCCGAACAAGAGCCCAGCCTGGGGGAGAAATGGGGGAAAGTGATTCTTCAGGGAGGACGGAGCGGCCACAGCAGCTTCGAATGCTTCCCTGAGGACTGGAAAAGGCTGGATTTGCATTTCACTCTACTGCAACATGTGCCCGAGCCGGACCCGAATTATCGATGAGAACTGACCTCCTTTGCCTTTCGATCAACATCCAACCTCATCGAAGAGTAAAAAACCCACGGAGCCACCTAGCCACCCCATAGAGTTCTTAAAATTAGGGCCTTTCTGCCCTCAGAGATTAGCCTATGATGACGAGGTTATGAATTTACTTAAGTAACTGGGATACAGGCCGGGTGGAATGTAAAGGGCCTCAAATCATGTGAGCATGAATGGGAGATTCGGCTTCAGCCATCTGCCACTTAGAAACGTCACTTATCAAAACTTCAGGGCAACAGACTTTCTTTTCTAGTTGAATGAGAAAGAGCACCTAACTAAATGGGAAGAACCACCCTGTGCTGGCTCCTGTGCAGAGCAGGCCCCCTTCCTGCTTCATTCAGTGCTCAAAGCCCATTTTATGGGTGAGGAAACAGCTCAGAGTATTAGAGGGAAAAAACAGATTTGGAAGTGAGCTGAATCCAAACAAAACACAAACCTGCGCTGCTAGCCAGGACCCCCTGCTGGCTCCCTGGGGGGCGATGATCATCAGAGCCCCCATTCCGGGGGCTCCCTGAGCAGTCGCTCAAATCCGTGAAGCACCAGGATCACTGATGCTTCTGTGGGGTTACTGAGCAGTCGGTCAGGGCTGACGGCTGCTCTGAATCACACCGTGTAGGCAACATGGAGTCTAAGATCCCAAGTTCCTGAGCTAGAGGACAGTGCGGAATTCTGGCTGTTTCTTTGCCCTCGGGGCTCGTTACTGACCGCACAAGACGAGATGGCTAGAGAAAGTGTGGATGGGCTTTCTGCCTCTATTTGAGGCTATGCCCCCTGTTTAACATGGCATCCGATCCGAGTAGGTCTCTCTCTTTCCAGTCCACCCGAAGCACCAGGCAGCTCACTGCTGAGAAGATCAAGGCCGGGAGGTCTACCTCAGGTACTGCAGGTCGCATCGGGAGTGCTTCAGCGTCTCACGCAGCAGCAGCAGCCGCCTGTCACTGTGGACACCACCTTCCAGGACCAGGTGTGTCAGCGTCTTCTTCCCAACGAGAGCTAGACACATGTCACGGTAAGCCTCGGCGGGGGAGACATCTTGAATCCTAGGGAAGAACAAAAAGGGGTTCTATTGCGAGTGCTGCGAATACAGGGAGGCGGGCAGTCTCTGGTCACGGTGGCCCGGGGGGCAGACGGGGAGAGCACGTCAACAGAGTGACAGCTGGAGAGAAGGAAAGGACTGCTGAAGGGCTCGGTCACCCTGGCCTTTGCTCATGCTCTTCCTCAGATGAAACACCCTCTCCTTGTACGTTTTTAAAATATAATTTATTGTCAAACTGGCTTCCCCACAACACCCAGGGCTCATCCCAACAGGTGGCCTCCATGCCCAGCACCCATCTTCCCCTCTCCCCCACCCCCCTTCACCCTCAGTTTTGTTCTATATTTAAGAGTCTCTGTGGTTTATCTCCTTCCCTCTCTGTAACTATTTTCTGTCCCTTCCCCTCCCCCATGGTCTTCTGTTAAGTTTCTCAAGATCCGCATATGTGTGGAAACAGACGGTATCTGTCTTTCTCTGACTGACTTATTTCACTGAGCGGAATACCTTCCAGTTCCGTCCACGCTGCTGCAGATGCATGATTTTGTCCTTTCTCACTGCCAAGTAGTGTTCCATCATACGCACGAACCACATCTCAGCCATTCATGAGTTGATGGACATTCAGGCTCTTAACGTGATTTGGCGACTAGTGAAAGCGCTGCTACAAACGCGGAGGTACATGTGCCCCTTACGGCGCCGCTGTGTCCCTCGGGCACATTCCTAGTAGCCTCCCCTCGTGTTGTGTGTCCTGCCCTGTGCCTCCTTCAGCTCGCATCCATCTCCCCCTCCCCTTCAACGTCTGCGGACCTTCCCGAGCAAGGACACAGGGTTTCTGCCGCTCCGGGGAGCCGTCCGCATTCCCACGAAGCTGTTTTCACTCAGGCTACAGCACGTTATGGTTTCTGAGTTAGCAAATAAACTAGACCCCTTGAAGGTATGGACCGTTCAGAGTCACCCACGCTCGTCAGCGGGGCTGAAATGAACAAGTCCAGAAACAACAGACATTGGCGAGGATGCAGAGAAAGGGGGGGCCTCGTGCACTGCGGTGGGAGCGCAAGCCAGCGCAGCCGCTCTGGAGAACTGCATGGAGGCGCCTCCAAAAATTAAAAATAGAATTACCCTCTGACCCAGCAATTGAACTATTAGGTATTTATCCAAAGCATACAAAAATCTTGGGGCACCTGTGGGGAGAAGCACTGGGTGTTATATAGAAGCCAATTTGACAATAAACTATTATTTAAAAAATCCTGATTCAACGGAGCACCTGTGCCGTGACCCTCCCCGGCCGCTCTGGCCTGTGCGGGGAGAACCGGCCTGGGTTCTTCTCCTGAGGGAAGATAAGAGAAAAGGGAAAAGGGGGACGTACGGAAAATAAAACACAACACTCACGGTTTCTGGTTATGAGGAGAGAAAGAGAGCGAGTTTATTAAGAGGGCTGTATATATACCATCTCAGGGCGGAGAGAAGAAAGCATTCGACTTTACGTCAGAAATACCAGGTAAAAGAAATGCCCCTACAGCAATGCTAGGAGGTGGAGAATTAACACTGAATGGGTTTTGATCTTATGCATCTTGGGTCATGCCATGCCAGAGAGATACCATCTCTAGCTTCCTGATGCAAATCTTGTTTACTGGCTCACTCTGCTAAGTGAATAATCCTTGCCTTGAGGCAGACAGGAACATGGCGGTCCCCGATACACCTGCACCCCAATGTTTACAGCAGCACTATCAACAATAGCCCAGGTATGAATTGTGGAATTTTAAATAGGATTAAAAGAAATCTTAATTGGAGTAGAACTAATCATCTGTGGACTTCAAGAAACAATTCAACATTAAAAAAATATTTTTTCTGGCGCGTGGACTATGCCATCGTCTTCAGAGCAGGCGTCCATCCGCCTCGTGTTATACATCATGAGTCCGGCTCCTAAGTTATGCTGTGTGCACAGTAGGAAATGACCAGGGACAGTATTTTTCAGGGCCTCTTTTTGAAGCATGCTCAATGTGCCCTAATTCGAGACGGACTCAACACCTACCCTCACTGCCTCTTCTGCCCTCTTATTTCAGATCTGCCTTTACACTTCTTTCTTTAGAAGTTCTTCTACTGTTTTCTTACCTCTGACAATCCAGCCACCTGTTGTAAAACACTCCACAAACCCACAACTGGTCTTATAACCCATGACCCTTCATTTTTAGATCATGAACATTCCCTGCACTTTATCCAAAAGAGGCTTCAAAATCCAATTTTCAGCACGGAGTGCAAGAACAAGGTGGACGCCAGCGGCTCAGAACCTCTGCTTCCGCTGTCCACACCCCCAGTGGAGCGGGCTACAGGGGACATCCAATCTTGTTTCATGTAATGCCTTATAAAACCGGAGCAATGTCACCTTTCAAGGCCATGTAGAAGAAACTGACATCTTTCCAGCCACCAACCCCTGTCAGATTTCTTTGCTTTGAACACACAAGTCCCATGGCTTTCCGAGACAAGCTACTGATCTCCTGGGGTCGGTCCATTGACGTTTGCCACAGCTGTTCCCTCCAAGTGAACAGCACAGCACTTCAGGCGACTTAATTAGACTTTCTAAGGCATGTTGGTTTGGGGAAGGGGATGGTGGGAAGTTTCAGCAATGTGTATGTGTGTAATTCTCAACACAATTTCTAAAGCTGATCTCTGGAACATGTATTAGTTTCAAGGGACAGCCTAGTGGCCCCATCATGATTTACTTCTGCCCCAAGCTACCTCACTATCTCAGACTCATTTCTCAATCCCATTCCACACACCAGTTATAACTGCACCATTGCCTTATCAACACGTCCTAATTCGTGTTACTTAAAACTGTGCTCTCTGGAGTATTTCCCCCAATACCCACCCAGGTCTCCTGACATGCATGTGCCTGTATTTCCTATAGGCTGAGTTTCAAATATGCCCACACCAGATGTATGGGAACCTCCCAACACTCGGCCAGGTTTCATAAAAATAACTCAAGGTAACATACAATTCTTTCACTAGGAACCATTTCAGTTCTTTGCATTCTGAGCATCTGGGTAGCGAGAGCCTGGTCAGGCTGCCGCAGTAAAAATGTCCAGGGATCATCATTCCAGGAGGAGTTTCTACTTACACCACTTTCTGGAGAGGACAGGTGACACGGGCTATTTGCTCACAAAGAATCCTCACGGAGGAGGGACTCAGGAGGCTGTGGCTCACATCCAGAAAGCACAGGCTCTTGTTTGAACTGAACACCGAGCAGAGATCCATCCAGAGGTGGAGAGGGAGCTGGTCATACTGTGACCTGGGAGGAAGGGATGGACAAGAGCACCTGTTGAAAAGCAGTTATGGGAAGAGTGACAGGAAGTGGCAGGCTGTGCCACGAAGGAGACCACTGGCAAAATGAAAAGGCAGTCTCCGTAATGGGAGCAAATCCTGGCAAACCAGAGATCTGATAAGGGACCAATATCCAAAAGATATAAAGAACTCCTACAACTCAATTTCAAAAAGGACTTAAAAATGGGTGGAGGACCTGAACAGACACTTTTCCAAAGAAGACACCCAGATGCCCGACAGACACACTGAATGATGCGCAGCCTCACTCAGCATCATGGAAATGCAAATCAAAACCACACTGAGATATCACCTCACACCTGTGAGAGTGGCTGGAATCAAGACAAGAAATAAGTGTTGGTGAGGATGTGGAGAAAAGGGAGTCTTCCCGTCCTCCCGCAGGGAATGTAGATTGGTACAGTCACGATGGAAAATGTGGGGACGTTCCTCGAAACCTTAAAAGTAGAACTACACCGGGATCCCATTTCTGGCCGTTTTGCTGGAGAGAATGAAATCACCAACTTGAAAAGCTATCTGCACTCCTGTGTTTGTTGCACCATTATTTTCAATTCTCAAAATGTGGGAGCAACCTACGTGTCCACCGATGGATGAATAAAGAAAACATGGTATAAAAAAAAAAAAGAAAAGAAAACCTGGTGTGAATCTATGATAGAATATTATTCATCCACAAGAGTAGAAAGTTTGCCGTTTGTGACAACGTGGATGGATCCTGGGAGCATTATGCTAAGTGAAATAAGTCTGGCAAGGCAGAAAGACGCATGCTGAAGGATCTCACTTATACATGGAATCTAACAGAAACAAACATGAACTCCTAGAACAGATTAGTGGTGGCCAGGGGCAGGGTGTGGATGAAATGGGTGAAAGCAGCCAAAAGGGACCAACTTCTAGACAGAAGCCCTGAGGGTGTGACGTGTGTGGTATGCTGGCTCTACTTTGAGAAGGAATTGCTGGGGCGCCTGGGTGCCTCCGTCAGTTAAGGGTCCAACCTCAGCACAGGTCACGATCTGACACTTCATGCGTCCAAGCCCCACGTCGGGCTCTGTGCTGACAGCTCAGGGCCTGGAGCCTGCTTCGGATTCTGTGTCTCCCTCTCTCTCTGTCCCTCCCCCCAGTCTCCCCCCTCTCTCAAAAATAAGTAACCATTAAAAACGTAATTAAAAATAGTTTTAAGAGAATTGTTAAGGAAAATACGTGAAGTGTCCATCTTGTCCACAGACACCCTGAACATGGTCCCCTGTGTAAGCCAGCACACTACGTAAACGAAGGTTGCATCCCGACTCTGAACATCACGTCCTGCACCGTGAACGCCAAGCCGACAGGAGGGATTGTGGCCAGAGGACAGCTCTGACCCTAAGCCGCAGGGAACGGACGGTCTGCCCCGGTGCGGCCGGAGGGGGGGGGGGGGCGGCGGCGAGGGGCTGGCGCCGGAAGTACGCGCTCCTGTCGGCCGACAGCCCGTCCACCGCCACCAGGAGCGGCTGCGCGGCCGCCCGCCGCAGCTCCCGCAGGGCCTCGGGCCGCGTGGTGACCAGCAGCGTGGCCGCGGGGAGCAGCTTCCTCTTCAGCAGGGCCGCCAGCAGGACGGGCGCCGGCCTCCGCCTGTCCCCGTCGCCCGCGTCGCCGCCCGGCTCGTGCGCCAGCGCCCC
>PJEM01013953.1:0-37821 GCA_004023845.1 Helogale parvula
GATGAATCACATTGATGGATTTGCGGATATTGAACCATCCCTGTAACCCAGGAATGAATCCCACTTGATCATGATGGATAATTCTTTTTATATGCTGTTGAATTCGATTTGCTAGTATCTTGTTGAGTATTTTTGCATCTGTATTCATTAAGGATATTGGTCTGTAGTTCTCTTTTTTGGCTGGGTCCCTGTCTGGTTTAGGTATCAAGGTGATGCTGGCTTCATAGAATGAGTTTGGAAGCTTTCCTTCTATTTCTATTTTTTGGAATAGTTTGAGAAGAATGGGTATTAGCTCTGCTTTAAATGTCTGGTAAAATTCCCCTGGGAAGCCATCTGGCCCTGGGCTCTTATTTGTTGGGAGATTTTTGATAACGGATTCAAGTTCTTCAGTGGTTATTGGCCTATTCATGCTTTCTATCTCTTCCGGTTTGAATTTTGGTAGTGCATGTGTATTTAGGAATTTGTCCGTCTCTTCTGTGTTGTCCAGTTTGTTGGCATATAGTTTTTCTAAGTAATCTCTGATGATTGCTTGTATTTCTAAGGGATTGGTTGTAATAGATCCTTCTTCGTTCATGATTTTGTCTATCTGAGTGCTCTCTCTTTTTTTCCTGAGGAGCCTCGCTAGGGGTTTATCGATTTTGTTTATTTTTTCGAAGAACCAACTCTTGGTTTCATTAATCTGCTCGATTGTTCTTTTGGATTCTATATTGTTTATTTCTGCCCTGATCTTTATTATTACTTTTCTTCTGCTGGGTTTGGGGTGCTCTTGCTGCTTCCTTTCTAATTCCAGTAGGTTCTCTGTTAATTTTTGAATTTGCGCTCTTTCTAGTTTGTTGAGATTGGCCTGGATTGCAATATACTTTCCTCTTAGGACTGCTTTTGCTGCATCCCAGAGATTTTGGATTGTTGTGTTTTCGTTTTCGTTGGTTTCCATATATTTTTTAATTTCTTCTCTAATTGCCTGGTTAACGCAATCGTTCTTTAGTAGGGTGGTTTTTAACCTCCACATTTTTGGAAGTTTTCCAGACTTTTTCCTGTGGTTAATTTCAAGTTTCATAGCATTGTGATCTGAAAGTGTGCATGGTATGATCTCTATTTGTTTATACTTATGGAGGGCTGCTTTATGTCCTAGCATGTGCCATGTGCACTCGAAAAGAAGGTGAATTTCCTATCTTTAGGATGCAGAGTTCTAAATATATCTATCAGTTCCATCTGTTCCAATGTGTCATTCAGGTCCATTGTTTCCTTAGTGACTTTCTGTCTGGTTGATCTATCCATTGCTGTCAGTGGAGTATTAAAGGCCCCTGCAATTAGCACATTTTTGTCAATAAGATTGTTTCTTTCTGTGATTAGTTGCTTTATGTATTTGGGTGCTCCCGAGTTAGGCGCATAGATATTTATGATTGTTAGCTCTTCCTGATGGAGAGATCCTATAATTATTATATAATGTCCTTCTTCATCTCTTGTTACTGCCTTTACTTTAAAGTCCAGTTTGTCTGATATTAGTATGGCTACTCCAGCTTTCTTTTGGCTTCCAGTTGCCTGGTAGATATTTCTCCATCCCTTTACTTTCAACCTGTAGGTGTCTTCCGGTCAAAAATGCGTCTCCTGTAGATAGCAAATAGATGAGTTTTGTTTTTTTATCCATTCTGCTACCCTGTGTCGTTTGGTTGGAGCATTCAGTCCATTTACATTCCATGTTATTATCGAAAAATGTGGGTTTAGAGTCATTGTGTTCTCCATAGAATTCATGTTTATAGTGGTGTCTTTGGCACCTTGTATTCTTTGCAATCTTTCCCTCATAGAGTCCCTCTTAGGATTTCCTGTAGGGCTGGTTTGGTGGTCATGAATTCTCTCAATTTTTGTTTATTTGGGAAAACCTTTTTCTCTCCTTCTATTTTGAAGGACAGGCTTGCTGGGTAGAAGATTCTTGGCTGTAAATTTTGTCTGCTCATCACATTGAAAATTTCCTGCCATTCCTTCCTGGCCTGCCAAGTTTCATTAGATAGGTCTCTAACCACTCTGATAGGTTTCCCTTTGTATGTGAGGGTCCTTTTCTCCCTAGCTGCTTTCAGAATTCTCTCTTTATCTTTATATTTTGCCAGATTCACTATGATATGTCGTGCTGAAGGCCGATTCAAATTACATCTTAAGGGGATTCTTTGTGCCTCTTGAATTTGAATGTCTATTTCTTTTCCCAGATTTGGGAAATTCTCAGTTATAATTTGGTCAAGTATCCCTTCAGGCCCTTTCTCTCTGTCTTCCTCTTCAGGAATTCCTATGAGCCGGATGTTGTTCCTTTTGATTGTATCACTCAGATCTCGAATTCTCCTTTCCTGCTCCTGGATTAATTTCTCTCTCTTTTTTTCAGCTTCCTCTTTTGCTATAACTATATCTTCTAATTCACCTATTCTTCTCTCTGCCTCGTCAATCCTTGAGGTGGCTGCCTCCAGTTTGTTATTCACCTCACCTATAGCCTTTTTTAACTCATCAGTTGAATCTTTGATGCTTTTCTCGACCCCAGCGATTAATCTTATGACCAGCTTTTAAAATTCTTGATCTGATATGTTGTCTAGATCTGCCTTGAGCAGTTCTGTGGCTGTGACTTCCCCCTGGAAGTTCTTCAGGGGAGAGTTTCTCCGTTTTGTCATTTTTGCTAGTTTTCTGTCTCTTGTCATCTTTAGAAAGCTCGTTGGGCTCTGTGCACCTATTAGTATTTCTCTGTTAAAGGAGGCTTATTGACTGTCCAGGACCTGCCGTTTCAGGAGATATTCTCTTAATGATATCTCTCAGTTTCTCTTGTTGTGCCTGTGAGTATTTTATTTCCCTATTCTACAATATTTAGGACTCCCCTTCTTGCACACTTTGGCTTGTTTCTTGGTGTAGTCCTATGAAGGAAAACAGACTGACAAACACCGAGAGAACAGAAGCACACATACACACAGACAAATCAAACGAAGAAACACATTACAGGGGGGAAAGAAAAGAAAGAAAATGGGAGGGGAAGAGACGAAAAGAAGAGAAGAAGAGAAAATAAAAAGAAAAGAGGAAGAACAAAAGACAAAAAATATATATATATAAAAGGGGGTCAGAGACAACAAAGGACAGTAGACCGTTTAAAAGTGTATGACCAGTTTAGGGGAGAGGTAAGAATGAGATACAGGAGAATAGATCTGGGTTGCAAGAAGGTGAAAAAGTATGGGAGAAAGGAGAAAGGAATATAAGGAGTAAAATTTAAAAGAATTGAGTAAAGAAAAAGGAAAAAAAAGGTAATAATGACAAAGAAATAAGTAGGAAACTAGTGAAGGAAAAAAAAATTTTTTATATATTAAAAAAACAAAACAAAAAAAACCCAACAAAACAAAACAAAACAAAAAACAAAAAACAAAAAACCCAAAAACTAACAACAACAAAAAAAAGCAGCAGCTCCCCCTGGTAGATAGGCGTGGTTTGATGTGGTAAGTCTTGGGGGGTGTTCTCAGAGGCTCCGCCCCTGCCTGAGGCGAAATGAGTAGCAGGAGGTGAAGTGCGCACCTTCACAGACTCAATTGCAGAGTCCCCACCCCCAGCCAGGATCGCGATTGCAATGGGGGAAAGGAGAAAAACAAAAAACAAAAAACTGAGTCTCTCTTGATTTCAGATACCTGTTGCTCAATACGCTGTGCGCTGCTGGAAATGAGCTGGGAGCTCCTACAGACTAAGCACCTGCCCAGGCCTCCACCCGCCACTGACTCTTTGTTGGGGGCTGCGTAGGTGTGTGCCCTATTTTTTTCTGTGGGCACCCGGGATTTGCGCAGTCAGTGCAGGGGGCGAGGTGCGCCATGGAAATGCGGTCCGTGGTCCCGTTCCCTAAACCAAGTTCGAATTGCTCGCGCCTGGCTCAGTTGCTGCTCTGGCCGCTTCCCACAGCTTCCCACTGGGGAGCGTGCCTACCCAGCGCAGCTGCTTCTCACAGCCACAGCCGCCTCTGATTCCAAGCCGAGATGGCTTGGGGCTGGAAGCTGTTCCTTCTCTTGCGCCACCCCGGTTCGGGATTCCGGCTACCCAGCAGTTATCTATGGAGTGGGTCTCTGTCTCCAAGCGCAGCCAAGCGTTCTGTACCTCTTTCCCAGAGACAGTACTGTGAGCATGTTCTGACTCTGTCTCTTCCCTTTGTCTCTCGGGCGCCATGCGCTTGCCCCACGTTGGGCTGGGGATCTTACCTCCCCTGACTGTCCCGGGCTGGCCTGTTTTCAGATCTCCCCCGTTCGCCCCCACTCACTCAGGTATCCTTGAGGTTCTATTCTTTCTGGAGTCTGTATTTTCTCCTTCCACTCTCGCAGATGAGCGTAATATCCTTCTCAGTTCGATAAATGGTGCGGACGGAGTTTACAGAGCTCCCTTCCTCTCCGCCATCTTGGCTCCTCTCTAAATAAAGTTTTTTAAATGGCCTATAGTGAGAGTCACTTTACCATATCCTCAAAACATATTTTCCTTTTTTAAAATAATTTTCTAGGGGCACCTGGGTGGCTCAGTGGGTTAGGCGTCTGACTTTGGTTCAGGTGATGATCTCATGGTTTGTGAGTTTGGGCCCTGCATCAGGCTCTATGCTGACCACTAGCTCAGATCCTAGAGCCTGCTTCAGATTCTGGGTCTCTTTCTCTCTCTGCCCTTCCCCTGTTCACGCTTTCTGTCTCTCAAGAATAAATAAATGTAAAAAAAAATTCTTTCTAAATGCTTTTATTTATGTTTGAGAGAGAGACAGACAGAAGAATGTGAGCAGGGGATGGGGAGAGAGAGAGAGAGAAAGAGAGAGACAGAATCTGAAACAGGCTCTAGGCTCTGAACTGTCAGCACAGAGCCTGACGTGGGGCTCAGACTCGTGACAGCGAGATCATGACCTGACTCGTCAGACGCTTAACTAACTGAGCCACCGAGGTGCCCCTCCAAACACATTTTCAAGAGATTCAACTAATCCCTAGAAACTTTGTAAACAGAAACACAGGCTATAGAGTCTACGTATTGAGCAGAAAGGGAGAGATGCCCCTTGATTTTACACCAAATTGGGTTAAGTATAAGTGATATCACAAACATGAGAAGAACAATGGGCTTGCTCTTTTGAAAAAACAATTCCTGAATTAGCTATATAATATGTTTAAATCACTGTATGCGCATGTGTGTTTCTTACTAGAGCTTTCACATAGCTGTTCTCCTTACCGTCCTCAGCATCTCCTGAGAACTTCATTCCAACCATTACCTCATACTTAACATGTCAGCAGTAGGCTCTTTCCTCTTTGCCCAGGAGCAGGACAAAACGTCATGGTCAGTAAGAGCACAAGGTCTCAAGTGAGACGGTCCAGTTTCAAATACCGGTTCTGCAGCTTGCTGGCTATGGGACCTTGGATATTTAACTTAACCTCTCAGTTTTCTCATCCATAAAATAAGGATGATAAAAATATCTACCTGTTTTAGTTAAGATTAAGTTTAGCTTGAGTGACAGAAATCGAAACTAATGTGGTATTTTTTTAACCAAATAAGGCCAAAGCTTATGTCTTTTACACAAGTGTAAGCGTCTGTGAGTAAGGTAATGATCTTCAGGTACGTAAGCATATGTGTGTGAGGTGATGATCTTCAGCTATCCAAACGTGTTTGTTCCTCTCCATCCTTAAGGCGTGTCTTTCATCCCCAAATCCAAGATGGCTGCCCCAGCTCCTGCCTTCAAGCCAACAGAGCATATGTTATCCAACAGGAATGAGAATAACATATCGTTTCCCTTTAAGGACATTTCTAACACGTAATTGGCCAGGACTAACGGACAAGGTCCCGTCTGTCTGTAAAACAAATCGCCTTTATCCCAGGCAGCTGATGAACCAAGACAAAGATCAGAGGTTCTCAATGATGATGGCATCATCCCTAGAGGTGTTCGGGAAGTTTATGAAGGTCTTTAAGATTTGTTATCCAGGGGTGCCGGGGCGGCTCATTCAGTTAAGCATCTAACTCGGCTCAGGTTATGATCTCCCAGTTTGTGGGTTCAAGCCTGGCATCACCCTCTGTTCTCACAGCACAGAACCTGCTTCTAATCCTCTGTCTTCCTCTCTCTCTGCCTCTTCACCCCCCACCCTGCCCTCTCTCCTTCAAAAAGAAATAAACATTAAAAAATAGTACCACTGTAAGAACACGAGTCTGAACCAAACAGACACCATGACAGGCTTTAAGTTTCCCCTCTGAACTAGAAGGTCTAAGTTTCAGTTTCCCTAAAACGATCAGGCAGTTACACATTGCCTAGAGCAGGACAGACCACCCTGCTGTATCCAATCAGGAAAGGCCAGCTACCTCTCCCACATTCCTAAAGGTAAGGCCTGCAGATAGGAACTTTAGATAGGACCCTGTTACCTAATGTTATAGTTAACCTGTTAGTCGCTGAACAAGACTCTGAACTCGCTGGTCAATTTCAAAACTACTCTAAATACTGTGTTCGGGTCCCACCAAAAATAACGAACGCTCTAAACAAAATGTATGGTTAAGGTTGCTGCCAATGCTGTTATGCAATAATGATTGGATGACTGCCCCTATGTCACAATTTCTTGTAACTCCCCCTTCCCAAACCCCACATAAACCCTACTCAGCCCTTGTTCGAGGCTCTCAGCACGGATCCACTGTGCTGGTGAAGTCTGTGAGCCCAGCTTATAAGCCCGCAATAAAGCCCTTTGCCTTTGCATGCGTGCCTCGGTCTCCCTGGTGGGCTCTGGCCATTGAGGATACTGCGTTTTGGGCATTACACCACTCTTCCTTTAAAAATAAAATTCAACATAAAATTAAAATTAAATTTGTCACCCTGAATGTGTGTTTGTGTACATGAGTGTGTTTTTTGAGTGGGGAATTTTTTTCTCTGTGGTATATAATCGGCAAGGCCAAAGACGTTAGATACTTTATAATGTGAACGAATGAAAAATCGCCCTGTATCCTGCATGAATTTCACATATTCCACTGGACAGTCACATAGTTTAAGCACTCATTTAAAATGATCTGTTCTTACAATCATAAAAGTTCTGAATTTTAACATCAAATTCATTCATCTTTCATGATTGGTACGTTTTTGAATCTTGTTTTGAAAATGCTGGAATTCATTAAGATATTCTCGAATATTTCTTCTGAAAGTTAAATTATTTTTCCATTGGGACAGCTGAGTGGCTCAGTCGGTGAAATGACCGACTTCAGCTCAGGTCATGATCTCACAGTTTGTAGGTTTGAGCCCCTCATAGGGCTCTGTGCTGACAGCTCAGAGCCTGGAGCCTGCTTTGGATTCTGTGTCCCTTTCTCTCTCTGACCCTCCCCTGCACACACTCTGTATTTGTGTGTGCATGTGTCTCTCTCTCAAAAATAAATGAACATTAAAACAATATTTTAAAATTATTTGTTGGTCACATTTTGGTGTGGTGGAAGGTACAAGAATCCAGTTTCATTTTTCACATGAATGCCCTATTTGTGCACAACCAGTGACTGAAGTCCGTCCTTTCTCCATGGCTATGCAGTATCGCTTCTGTCTTAAATCAAGAGTTCACATAAATGAGGAATTTCGGGGTTCCCTATCATTTTTCATTGCGCATGTTTGTCTATCTCTGTACTATTACTACTCTTTGATTCCTATAGTTTTATTAATAAGTTTTGATGTGTAACAGGACAAATCTTACCACTTTACCATTCTTCAAAGCTTACCAAGTTGCTTTCTGATTGTGCCTGTTCTTTGCAGTTCTAGAAAAAGATCGTGATTTTAATTAAACTTATATTGAATCTAAATTTGAGAGATACTTGACATTTTAAACTATTGAGTATTCTGAACGATGAACATGCTATACCATTCCATTTCTTATCTTTTTTTAAAAATTTCTAATGTTTATTTATTTTTGAGAGAGATGGAGTGTGAGCCAGGGAGGGGCAGAGAGAGAGGAGGCACAGAATCGGAAGCGGGCTCTGGCTCTGAGCTGTCAGCACCGACATGGGGTTCAAACTCATAAACCGTAAGATCATGACCTGAGCCGAAGTCCGAGGCTTAACAAAGGAGCCACCCAGGCTCCCCTATGTTTATATTCTTTAGAGTTTCTTAGTACTGATCAAAAAATTTTTAAAGAAGACCAGTACAAGTCTTATGACATTTATTGTGAAGCATTTAATATATTTAGTAATGCATGTATTAAGCTCTTAAAATTTTTAAATATTTATTTATTTTTGAGAGAGAGACACACACAGAGCATGAGTGGGGGAGGGGCAGAGAGAGGACACAGAACTTAAAGCAGGCTCCAGGCTCTGAGCTGTCAGCAGAGAACCCAACACAGGGCTGGAACTTTCACGCTCCGCTGACAGCACCAAGTCGGCTTGGGATTCTCTCTCTCTGCCCATCCCCTGCTCATGTTTCTCTCTCTCTCTCTCACTCTCTCTCTCAAAATGAATAAACTTTTAAAAATACTACATATTTTACAATTTATATGTATTTAGCGTGAGTTCTAACCACAATGAGCACAATTTCTATTTTTATCTGTAGTAGGCAGAATGAACAATTATCCATGAATTATAACTGCTAACTTGCTAATGATCTCACTAGAGACTTTTTTTTTAAAAAATGATACTCCTGTAGCCTGTTAGATTCAATAAATGGATAATGTAGTTTCTAAATATTTCTAACTTTCAGGAAGAATGTTACATAAAAGGAAACATTGTCTCAACATGTTTGATGATCTCTAAATTTAATGACACTATCAAGAGTCTATTAGAAAACATATGCCTATATCTTTGTAAAAGCAAAGATTCCTACTTAAATAGCAGTTCATATCCCTGTGTGTTAAGGCACAGGGATAGGAGACGGGTGTGAGGGGTTGCAGGCCAACTTCAGGTGAGTTTATTTATTTAACATCATAAGTTACATTGCTACATTAGACAATTGATATGAGGCATTCCGTACCAGAAACTGGCTCCAGGTGGATTTAAATAACTCACAGTTTAATGGAATGCAGTCTAGAAACCTGACACTTTTAGCAAATGACATAGGGAGTCTCAGTTTGCACTTTTCTCTTTTTGCCCCGACTAGCTTCTATTTCATATGCAGCCTTCGCTTTGACCAGTCTCTAATGTTCTGTCCAGGGCATCTCATCCTACTCTCCTAGGAAATGTTACCCTTTCTCTGTCTTCAACATCTCTCGGTTCTCTGTTACACTTTTCCATTGGGTTTTTACTAGGTGAAAAATATATTCCAGCCGCTTGGATCTAACAAAAACTGTTCAGATCAACACTAAGACTTTTCTGATAATCTAGCATTCAATCAGTAACCCTAAAATAATAGTATAATTATTTTTGTTGTTTTCTTATTTACTTAAAAATACTGTGAAATGGATCATGTATATGAATACACAATATTTACATGGACAGTTTAACAAATAATATAAATATGTATGTATCCATGGCTCAGATGAAGAAATCGACATTTAGGGGCACCAAGTGGCTCAGTCGGTTGTATCCAACTTCGGCTCAGGTCATGATCTCACCATTTAGGAGTTCGAGTCCCACATTGGGTTCTGTGCTGATCGCTCCGAGCCTGGAACCTGCTTCAGATTCTGTGTCTCCCTCTCTCTCTCTCTGCACTCTCCCTGCTCACGCTCTCTCTAAAAAATTTATAAATGTTAAAAAATTTTAATAAAAGAAATAGAAATTTGAATAACATAGAAACCCAACTCTGCTGCCCCTGCTGGTCCTCCTTGGACCACATCCATCTTTTTTCTTTAAAGATAAACGTTACTCTGACTTCTGTGTTAATCAGTTCCTGTTTTAATTTATAGATTTCCCTTATATGTATTCCTAAATAATATATTTCTTAGTGGGGAAAAAAAAAAAGGAAGGAGAAAAGCACAGCTGAGAAGTCAGCACCAGTCTCTCTGTATGAGGGAGGGTGGCATTGTCACTATCAGATAACGACTTCTAGGAGAAAATGGACTCAAGAAAGCTGATGGGTCATGATTTGGTGTCAGGTTCCCTGAGCATTTACCAAAACGGTTTCTAGGGAAGTCAGTGGGCAGGGCCTTCTGATATCCTGCCAAGTATAGGGCTCACTAGAGTTTGGGCCCCTAGACCAGATACTAGACATTTAGCAAAAGTATGGTGAGAAAGAGTGGACTGCTCTGTGTTTTCTGCTTCTAGACTTCCTCTGGCTACTTCCAGCTCTCAGGAGAACGTTAAAGCAGAAACCTGTGGAGTGAAGCGGCAGAACATAGAGGCAGAATAAGGACTTAACAAGCTAAGTACAAGGTCTGTGGTGGGACTCTGTCCTCAACTAAAAAGAAGATGAATGACAAAAAAAGAGAGAGAAAGAGAGAGAAATAGAAAGAAGAGAAGGAGGAGGAGGAAGAGAAAGAAGAGGAGGAGGAGGAGGAGGAGAAGCAAGATCCTGGGGATGATGGTTTATTTCTTGAGCTGCATGGCTCCAAAATAAAACTTGGCGCCTCCAACATCCCATCACCAGCTGTAATTCTGGCATCTGCCTTCAGCCTCAACTTTGGGGCTTCCTTCATTTGTCTACTGGTTTTTCCTATTCCACATTTTGTCTTTACAAGTTTCTTAATGGCCAGTTTCTCCAGGAGCTTCTTTCTCAGGTAGGGTGATAACTTTTTTGAGACATCGTACATCTTAAAATGTACAACCAGATTGAGGGTACCTGGGTAGCTCAGTTGGTTAAATATCCAACTCTTAGTTTTGGCTCAGGTCATGATCTCACAGTTCATGAGTTTGAGCCCAATGTCAGGCTCTGTACTGACAACATGGAACTTACTTCCTTGGGATTCTCTCTCTCCCTTTCTCTTTGCCTCTCCTCCATTTGCTCTCATTCTCTCTCTTTCTCTCTCTGTCTCAATGAATAAAGGAACTTAAAAAAAAAAAGAAAAAAGAAAAGATATATAATGGGAAAAAATACCACCTTAAAAAGATCATACCGTTGTCTGGCTGCCTGGAAGTACGTAGATGATTTAGACACATAATTGCTTTCTAGTAACTTTGACCTTAGTCTTCCTTATTCTAGCTACTATTCTACGACGTCTCCCCTTCTTTGTCACCAATTCCAGTGTTATTTTGGTGTTGTCAATTCCTGTGCCTTCTCAGGATCCTGAGGTATAAGTTGGGTTGAGTCCTCAGTTTTCCCCAATGTCAGTTGAGGACCTGGCTTGCTCAGTTTTAGAAATCAGTTACCCCTTCTTCTATTGTCTCCTAGCTTATGAAATTTTCTTGCTCAGGAGTCCTCTCCTGTTCTCCCTATCTGTCCATAATTCATTTTGATGGGTTATAGGGAAGGAACAAAATTAGATTCATATGTACAGATACATTAACTCACCATTTATGGATTAGCAGCATTAGGAAAAAGTATAAAAATTAAGAATGGTATTTTTGAGGGCTCTGTGCTAAAGTCAGTGTTACTGAAGATCTAAAAAATGGAAAGAGTGAAGTTCACAAGCTCTAATAATAACATGTAAAAAAACTTTTAAAATATTTAAAAATAATATAACTCTAATAATAAAATGAAAGTGAGAGAGTTATTCAGGAAAAATCACTTAATAAAGGGGCAAAAAGTGGAATACTTTCTTTTATCACTTTTTCTCTTTTGGGCCTGGCCTATGGGGCTCAGGGAGAAGAAATAACCAGGTGGACCCTATATGCTCATGGTCATACCACTATCTGTCTCTGTAATGCCCATATCTTCCCCACAACTATTTGCCTCAAAAAAATTGTGATAGTTAATTCTACGTGCCAACTTGACTGGATCTCGGGTGCCCGTATATCTGTTGAAACGTTCTTTCTGGCTGTGTCTGTGTGAGGGTATTTGCAAATGAGATTAGCATTTGCATCTGCAGACTGGGTAAAGCAGTTTGCCCTCCTTAAAGTGGGTGGGCATTGTCCATCGAATCTCCTGAGCTCCTAAATAGAACAAAAGTTAGAGGAAGGGAGAATTTGCTTTCTGTGCCTGATTGCTTGAGCTGAGACATCAGTCTTCTCCTCCTCTTGGGCTGGGACTTACACTGGTTGGTTCTCGGATTCTCAGAACTGTGCCAAGAACTTCTGGGTCTACAGCCTACAGAAGGCAGATTGTGTAGTTAGTTATGTATGCATAAAATGGTTCTGCTTCCTGGAGACTAATATAGCCATCCAGACTAATCTGGTAATGCCCTGTAATTTCATTTATGTCACTCAGTACAAGACACCCAAGGGTTCCAGCTCCCCCTGCCCCCAGACTCTCGTCACAGTGCAGTGTATGCATCCATCCTCTCGTCTGCTCCCCATCCCCAGCTCTCAAGTTCCTTCTTGGGGTGCTGTGGAATTCAAGATCAAACATTAACAAAACTCCGTATCTTCTAATTCCTAGAGTTTATTTTTTCCTGAAAATTCTCTAGAACTTCTCTTTGCTGTGACTGAAATTTTACTTCCCCCTGAGGACACTGCTTTCCTTGCAGCCTTTTCAAGTGGTGGCTGTTTTCTGTCCCACGCTGTCATACCATTCATGGGAGCTTCACTCCTAGAAGGCCCACAACGATCCCGCCTGCCATGAGTCATGCCCTGTCCAGTCACCTCCCTCAGCGAGTCAGATCTGACCCTTTAGCCCAAAAGAAGGTAGTGTAAGTGACAGTGTGCAACTCCCAAGTCTAGGTCATAAAAGACATTGCAACTTTCAGCTTAGTCTTTTGCAACAACATGTTCTGAGGGAAGGCTTTGCCGTATCATGAGGGCTCAAGCAGCCTCTTGGGGAGGCAGGTGTGGAGAGGAACTGAGATCCCAAACCAACAGGCAGCCCCAGGTTGCTGGTCAAGTAAATGAGACACCTTGAAAATGGATTCTCCTGATTCAACCAGGCCTTTTGATGGACGACTGGAACACCACATGGCTAGTGAGGGCAACCTCATGAGATTCTATGAGCCAGAACTATCCACCTGAGCTGCCCCCAAATCCTTGGCCCATAGAAACCATGAGAGATAATGAATAATTATGGCTATTTTCAGCGACTATGTTCTTGGGTAATGTATTGTGTGGCATAGTAACTGGAAGATGACTGGTCCCAGAGAAAAAGTGATTGCTTTCTTTTCTCCTGTTACTCCTAGACTCTTCTTATTTATTCACTCTTTCCTAACACCCTAGCTTTGAAGTTTATGTGAGAAAACAATGCCGCAGACCACCTGACTTTATTTTAATTTTCTACAACTCATTCACGTTTCTTTTTTTATTGAAGTTTTTGTTCCTTGCTCATGGTCACTTTCCTCTGTGCAACTACTTTTATACATGGTATTGTAGTTCATTGGGGCTGTTCTAAAAAAATACCATAGACTGAATATAAAAAAAGAGGTGTTTCCTTCTCATAGTTGTGGAGGCTGAGAAGTTCAGGATCAAGGTGCCAGCATGGTTGTATTTTGGTGACACCCTCTTCCTGGTTCATAGCTGGCACCTTCTCTCTGTGTCCTTGCATGATGGAGGGGAGGGACAAGGAGCTCCCGGGGGTCTCATATAAGAGCACTAATTCCATTCATGAGAGCAGAGAGCCTCCCAAAGGCCCCACCTCCTGCTACCATCACCTTTGGGGGTTAGGATTGATTCAACATACAAGTTTTGGGGGGACACATTTGGACCGTAGTACTTATACATTTCAATATCCGCTACAATTATATCTCCAGCCTCTGTTTTCTTAGCTTCTTGTCCCCATCATCCTGGTTACTCTAGGCAGCCACTCACTCCAAGTCTCACAGAAGAGAACTTATCCTCATAGTTGCAACTTATCCGTAATCTCAATTACAAGCACCACTTCCTACTTTTCCAATTCATCACCTCTAATTTTTTTCTTTAAAAATGTGAATGTACTACTTATCCATTGTTGTGATAAGCACTGGGTGTTCTATGGGAGCGCTGAAACACTACATGGCACACATGAAACTAGTATTACACTGTATGTTAACTAGATGAAGTGTTTAGATAAGAAGTTAAAAAAATTAATGTGCTTATCCAAATTTGTATAAATTTTGCCAGATGAGAAACATAATGAGACTCTTTCTATCATATAATCAGTTATAGGAAGCTGACAACTCTCTTTTTTTAAATTTTTTAATTGTTTTATTTATTTTTAAGAGAGAGAGAGACAGCATGATCAGGGGAGGGTCAGAGACAGAGGGAGACACAGAATCTGAAGCAGGCTCCAAGCTCTGAGCTAGCTGTCAGCACAGGACCCGATGTGGGGCTCGAACCCAAGAACCGTGAGATCATGACCTGAGCCAAAGCCGGACACTCAACCCACTAAGCCACCCAGGCACCCCGAGAGCTGACAACACTTAATCGTAGCTGTCTCTTACTATCAATCTTTCGACCCCACCAGATTTAACAACCTTTAATTCTAATGTTTTTCATTTGTCCCTCATACTTTTAAACTTCACTTTGCCTCTTTCTCAGTTTGGATCCTAAGGACAATCATCGCTGCCGCACACCTGCACACACACTCATGTCCCTTGTGCCTCTCCCTTTAGCATATTCATGTGATAAAAATGAACTCTAAGGAAATCCAAGTCATTCCTTCCTGAACTTGCACTTGTGCCACTGCAGAAAAACACACACCTGTGCAGGTGGGTTTCACTTTATTTATTTTGACAGGATAGAATCGTTTTTAATTCTATGAAATAAGGAAACTTGAAGAATAGTATGAAGGCTTCCCATAAACCTTACTCAGATTTTTCAATTATTAACATGTTCATGCCTGCTTTATTTGTTTGATTATTCTTTCTCTCTGCACATAATTTTTTCTGAATAATTTGAGAGTGAGAGTGAGTTAAACCCAAATACATCAAACCTAAATAAATATATGCCAGTATATTCCCACAATCTCACCATAGTATTGTTATCAAAAATGGAAATTAATATTTAATAAACATTATCATCTAATCTGTAGACTTTATTCAAAGTTTTCAAGTTGTCCCAGTAATGCTCTTTATATAGTAATAATAATAATAATAATAATAATAATTCTTGTTCAGGATCCAGTTCGAGGTCACACATTGTATTTAGTTGCTATGTGTCTTTCATCTCCTTCAATATGGAGCAATAGTTCAGTCTTTCTTCGGCTTTAGAAGCTTGCTATTTCTTAAAAAAATTTTTAATGTTTATTTTTGAGAGAGAGAGATGGAGTGCGAGTAGGGGAAGGGCAGAGAAAGAGGTAGGCACAGAATATGAAGCAGGCTTTAGGTTCAGAGCTGTCAGCACAGAGCCTGGTTGGGGCTCAAACTCAAAAATGGTGAGATCATGACCTGAGTTGGATGCTTAACTAATTGAGCCACACAGGCGCCCTTAGAAGCTTAATATTTCTGAAGAATTTAAGTCAAATATTTTGTAGAATGTCTCTCAATTTAAAATCTGGTGTTTTCTCCTGGGTAAGTTTATAGCATGCAGTTTTGTAACTTTATGAAGTTTTGTTTTACCTTGCTTTTGTTCTTTAACAATATATTTTGTACATCTTTTCATCATCAGTACTTAAAACGTATCCTTATTCTTTTTTTTTTGCCATTATTTCTTCAAATATTCTTTCTACCCCTTTCTCAACTCTCCTTCTGAGACTTCCATTATATGCAAATTGGTACATTTGATGGTGCCACAGATTTCTTAGATTCTGCTCATTTTTTGTTGTGTGTTTTTTTCTTTCTGCTCCTCAGAATCGATCATTTCAATCGATTTATCTTCAGGTGTGCTGACTCTTCTGTCTGCTCAAATCTACTACTGAATCTCTATAGCATATTTTTTAATTTCCGTGATTATATTTTTCAGTTCCAGATATCCTATATGGTTCCTTTTATAATCTCTTCACTGATAGTCTTGGTGAAACTTCATTCTCATGGTTTCCATGTTGGCACATGGCTTCCTTTAGAGCTGTGAGCATATGTAACATAGTTGATTTAAAGTTTTATCTGTTCAATGTCTGGTCTTTTTTAGGGACAGGTTGGATTAGCTTTCCATGTATATGGGCCATACTTTCTTGTTTCTTCTTACAAAAATCTTCTAACTTTTTTGTTGAAAACTGGACGTTTTGAATATTATAATGTGGCAACTCGGGGAAATCAGATTGTTCCCCCTCTCCAAAGTTTGTTGTTGTTGCTTGTTCTAGTACTCCTTGGTTGTTTGTTTGTGATAAAATATACATAAGATGGAGGGAGGTCGGTGGGAAATGGGCTAGATGGGGGAGAGGCGCGTGCTGGGATGAGCACTGGGCGTTGTGTATAAGTGATGAGCCACTGAATTCTACTGAATCCTACTGAATTGTGTGTAAGTGATGAATCACTGAATACATACCGTATGCACTGTATGATGACTAAAATATAAATTAAAAAATATATATGTAAGATAATAGTCACAATTTTATCCATTTAAGTGTACAGTTCAGTGGCATTAAGCACATTCATCTAGCTGTGCAATTGTCACCACTGTCCCCCTTCATCTTTCCAAACTGAAATGCCATACCCTTTAGACAAGAGCTCCCCATTCTGCCCTACCCGCAACCACCTGAAGCCACCATTCTACTTTCTGTCTCTATAATTGTGAGTACGCATAATTTGAACTAAAATTTGTAAATTTATGATCATTATCATGTATGGCCACAAAAAATCTATATTCTGTTAGCTTGGTGATCAGGTGATTTGTCACAGTTTTTAAACTCCAGGAGAATAGGAAAGGAAAGGGAATGGAAGGGGAGGAGAGGGCAGGGGAGGAGAGGGAAAAGAAGGGATCTCCCAGGTTTTGCTTTTGCAGGTGGAGGTCTGGGGTGCCTGAAACATGCACTCAGGCAGTTTACAGCTCTTCCTTTGCTTCGCCTTCCTGCTGTGCAGAGCCTCAAGGCAAGAGCTTAGGGCCTTCTTTAGGTCTTTCTGTGCATGCTTCCAGCTCTGGGCATATATGTGACTTTCTAGATTCCCTGGAATTTGTGGGAGGTATTCAGAGCCCTTATTCCCCAGCTTTTCCTCCCAAACTTTTCAGGTGCCCACAGGTTTTCTCAACTGTTTTCCTTTGCTCCACGTTCCAGTGGCTAAATCATTCACCCACAAATGTTTGCTTCCCCCCTTCCCCTTTAAAGTGTATCGTCTATCCCTGGGGGAGTTGTGAGTTAGGTGAAATAAAGGCAAATCCTTGGAACTGGTCCATCAGGGAGCCACCAGACAGGTCAAAGCAAGCACCCCCAATTCTTAAAAATCTGTGCTGCTCTTTCCAAAGCCAGAGAATAGCACCAGGAATGTGGGCTACTGTGGAGGAGGGGATGGTACAAGGCTCTCTTACTGAGACTCAGCTGTGTTTTCTTAATTAAGCATTCCCTGACTGTTGTAAGCTTTTGATTGGATTCCAGAGTTCCAAATAAGTTGGTCCTGACCTTTTTTTGCTAGCTTCTTGGTTGCTTTTGTGGAGGTACAAACTTTCAGAGTTTCCTACTCTGTCGTATTTGTTGATGTCATTCTCTCTTTTTTAAATTTAATTTAATTTTTTAGATGTTTATTTTTGAGAGAGAGAGAGAGAGAGAGAGAGAGGGAAAGAGAGAAAGAGAGAGACAGGGAGCGAACAAGGGAGAGGCAGAGAGAGATGGAGACACAGAAGCGGACTCCAGGCTCTGAGTTGTCAGCACAGAGCCTGGGACATGGGACTCAAATTTACAAACCATGAGGTCATGACCTGAGCTGAAGTTGGATTTTTAACTGGCTGAGCCACCCAGGTGCCCCTCATTCTTTTTTTTTTTTTAACCCAACATAGAATTTTGATAGATGGATGTACATAGTTTATTTAGCCAAGCTTTCATTAATTAACATTTCTTTCCACTTTTTGCTAAAGCAAACAAGTCTCCAGTGAATAACTTTGCACATGATTTTGCATGTGTGCAATTAAATCTATAGGAAAAAACGCCCAGAAATGGAATTGCTACAAGAGTGCATGCATTTTGTAACATTTATAGCTATTGCCAGGTGCCGTGTCACCTCACACTCCCACCAGAAGACTGTCTATATCCCCAACAGTCCCGTCAACAAACAGAATGTGTTATCAAACTTCTGTACTTCTGTCAGTCCTGTAGGTGAAAAATGGCATTTCCATGTGGTTTTAATTTCTATTTCTTTTATTCTCAGTGAAAGTGAGCACGTTAAAAAAAGACACTTGTATTTCCTTCCCTGTGAACTCCTAACCTATATCTTATCAATTTTTTAGTTGATCAATTTCCATATCAGTCTTTCCATATCAATTTCCAGGAGCTCTTTATATGTTAGTATGATCTTCATTTTTTTTAAAGATTTTATTTTTATGGAATCTCTGCACACAACAGGGGCTCAAACTCACAACTGCAAGATCAAGAGTTTTGTGCTCCAAAAAGGGGAATCCTCTCGCGCTATTGGTGGGAATGCAAACTGGTGCAGCACTCTGCAGAATTGTATGGAGGCTTCTTAAAAAGTGAAAAATCGAACTACCCTACAACCCAGCAATTGCATTACTAGGTATTTACCCAAAGGATACAAACATACTGATTATAACAGGCACATGCGCCTCGATGTTTATAGCAGCATTATAATTTTATTTTACATTTATTTTTATTACTGAGAGATAGAGAGAGACAGAGCCTGAACGGGGGAGGGGCAGAGAGAGGAGTTACAGAATCCGAAGCAGGCTCCAGGCTCTGAGCTAGCTGTCAGCACAGAGCCCGACCCGGGGCTGAACCCACGAACCAGGAGATCATGACCTGAGCCGAAGTTGGTCCCTCAACTGACTGAGCCACCCAGGCGCCCCTAGAGAGCAGCATTCGAAAGAATAGCCAAATTATGGAAAGAGCCCAAATGTCCATCGACTGATGTATTGATAAAGAAGATGTAGCATATATATTTTTGTTGGCTGGGTAATGTGTGCGTGTGTGTGTGTGTGTGTGTGTGTGTGTATTAGCCAACAAAAATATATATGTCACATCTTCTTTATTTATATATATAATACACACACACACACACACACACGACTATTACTCAGACAGCAAAAAGAATGAAATCTTACCATCTGCAATGATGCGGATGCAAGTAGAGTGTATTATGCTAAGCAAAATAAGTCATTTTGCATTTTTGAATGACTATAATTTTCTAATACAAATTATTATCATATTTTTTCCTTGAAGATACACGGTACTTTGGACTGGGTGCAGATTAGATACAATACATCCCCTTGACTAATTTTTTTGAATTGGAGAAACTACATTTCAGCCTCTCATCAGAAGTAAGTAGTTGTGTTTTCTAAAATGATTTTTATTTATTTTTGACAAGTGGTTCTTATGAAAATGTAATCATATCGAATACTGCATTGTGACTCTGACTGTCATATTGGATGCCATTAACAATTTTAGAATGAGCCACTCACTAGTGTATAGGCTAGTCTACCTTGAAGCAACTGCATTGATTGTATTAGGCTACCATAAAGCAACTATGTTGCCCAGTCCTCATTATCAAAGCATGAATCCTGATACCTCTCAGTAACTAGAAACATCCGGGACGCCTGATTCGCTGAGTCAGTTAAGCGTCTGACTTCAGCTGAGGTCATGATCTGTGGTTCACGGATTGGAGCCCTGCGTTGGGCACTGTGTTGACAGGTCAGAGCCTGGAGTTTGCTTTGAATTTCGTGTCTCCCTCTAACTCTGCCTCCCCCCCACTGTAAAATAAAGAAACACTAAAAACAAGTCTCTCTCTCAAAATAAACAAACTTTTAAAAAAAAGGCTCTCTGTCAAAAATGGAAATAGATTAACATACATAAATCAATATGAATTTATTTTTCCTGTAAAAACAAAGATAAGGCTTACATTGTTTGAAGAAACAGGAGGGTTGCTGGAGGTCTTGCTGGGTACATTTTAAACCTAATTAACTTCACAAGGCAGGGGTGCAAATCCACATGTAGGGTTTGGTGCTTCCTTTTTAAGAACGTCTCTTGGAAGGTTCCTTTCTGTATGAGTGTGATTCAGATCACTGCTGTAGGGGAAAGAAGTAGTGATTTCTAGATGTTGAGATAAAAATCCTCGTGATGTTTCATATCTTCGGCTTTAGCGTCCCCTCCTTAAGCTACCATTATCCTTTACTGTAGACGAGGGATAACTCTAATATTGGGTGACGTTAAATGGTAGAGGCTACTTCTGAAATTCTCATTTCCAGTCCTTTTTATGTATCAGTAATACTTGGAAATGGAGAACTTTTCTCAAGGTGTAATTCATTACTTTTTAAGCGGGATCTTTTTAGAACAAATATCTATGATTTATTCAGGATTTTGATGGTTACAATTTCTCCTATTCTCATTTGAGAATTCTGTTAATCATGCTTCCAGTTGTATGAGGGTGTCCACATTATCTATTCATTTTGTTTTGGGTTTCTACTTATGTTTTAGGTTTGTGGGTAACAATTTTCAACAGAGTAGATTTTAACAAGGAGTTTAATAGGAATCAGCCATATGTCAGCTGCCAATAAATTCCATGTATGTTTGTCTGTATTAATATTACCCATATATCCTTTGCTCATGATTTTCTTTGCTTGTGTCTATTCATGGTTAGTGTGCTCAGTGGTTGTTCTCTGCTGGCTCTGATGTGTGGGCAATACTTCAAGGTTTATGTCAGTGAAATGTGGGGCCAAAGTGAGTGGGTGGGTGCCTGCAGGTATACGATGAACGTTAAATCTGTCACTGTCTAGGAGTCCATCAGGGCTGGGCTGGGGTCTTTTTGGCTTAGGACACTCCTTGAGGCTTGAGGGGGTAGTTCCAGGTCCCCTCAGGGGCTTTGTCCTCAGGGTCTCCCTCCTGAGCCAAGACACAAGCTGGGAGGAACCCAGTGAGAAAGTTTCAAGTCAAAATGGAGGCAGCCAAAGTCTTCTTTCTTGCCTTTAATGTTGTCAGCCATGAGTGGGAGAAATGGGTCTGTCTAGGGTCACTGGAGCCAAGTGCCCTTGAACCCCTGGGGGCTGCTTACAAAGTAATAACCAGCATCTATCTAGTCAATATATCCCCCAACTCCCATAACTAACACCTGTGTGCGTGTGTGTTTTGTGACCACTTAGCATACCCTTTCCTAACAAATGACCGTTTTTTAAAAATAAGAACATTTTTAAAATTGTTTTTTATTTTTGAGAGAATGAGAGTGAGCAGTCGAGAGGACAGGGGTGGGAGAGAGAAAGAGGGAGACATCGAATCTGAAGCGGGCCCCAGACTCTGAGCTGTCAGCACAGAGCCAGACATAGGGACTCAAACCAGAAACCGTGAGGTCATGATTTGAACCGAAGTCACACATTCAACCCACTCCACCACGCAAGCATCATCCCCCTAGTAAATTTCAAGTGTACAATACACTAGTCTTAACTCTGGTCACCATGCTCTAAACGCATTCAGTCCTACACATCTGCATCAGTAAACCTTTTACCATTTGATCCAATGTCTGAAGATTTCCCTGTCCTTTGCCCCTGTCAACAAACATGCTAGTATTTATCATTCGTCTTTTTAGCTTCCACAGCCATGTGATTTTGATGAGGGACTTGAGGCAGGCTGAGGGGCAAAGCCCAGGCTAGCACATCGCCCTCCTTGGACACTCCAGACTACCCCAAACCAGGAAAGGACAAAGAAACACACAAACATGTAAACTGAGAAGAGTCTGCAGCAGTTTACCTGAACAAGGCAATCCCATCATAGCCGAAAGTCCAGGAACGCCCAACTGTCTCAATGTTAATTCTTTGCTGGAGGGAAAAACAGCCTTAGCTTCAGAATACCTAGGTCTCCAGTAAGTCTGTAACATGTGAAAGTCTGTCTGGAAACTCCCTCTAGACTTTATCTTCCTGGATTGCATAAAAGAGTCATCCCCACCGCCACCCAACTACCCCAGTGCCCCTCTTTCTGCCCATGGGTTTTGTCTCCATGCTTTAATAAAATCAGACGCCCTTAAGAATTCTTTCTCGGTCGTCAGCTCTGGAAACCAGAAACCACGCATCACCCCAAAATGTCATCAATTTCATACGCTATATATTTTTCTCTGTATGGCTCGATTAACGTAACACAATGTCTTCTAGGATTATTCTGTGGGTGCAAAGGAAAGATTGCCTTCTTTTCTCAGGCATTTATTCCCAGAATAAATTAGGTGAGGGATCTCTATTGGGAAAAGAGCTAATACCAGAGAGGAACCTTTTCTTTTCTTTTTGTTTTTTTAATAGGTTATTGTCAAATTGGTTTCCATACAACACCCAGTGCTCTTCCCCACAAGTGCCCTCCTCCATCACCACCACCTCTTTCCCCCCTCCTCCTTCCCCTTCAGCACTCAGTTTGTTTCCAGTATTCAAGAATCTCTCAAGTCTTGCGTTCCTCTCTCTCCCCAATTCTCTTTCCCTCTTCCCCTCCCCCTGGTCCTCCATTAGATTTCTCCTGTTAGACCTATGAGTGCAAACATACGGTATCTGTCCTTCTCTGCGTCACTTATTTCACTTAGCATGACACCCTGGAGGTCCATCCACATTCCTACAAATGGCCAGATTTCATTCTTTCTCATTGCTATGTAATACTCCATTGTATATATATATACCACATCTTCTTGATCCATTCATCAGGTGATGGACATTTAAGTTCTTTCCATGTTTTGCTATTGTTGACATTGTTGCTATGAACATTGGGGTACATGGGCTCCTATGCATCAGCACTTCTGTATCCCTTGGGTAAATCCCTAGCAGTGCTATTGCTGGGTCATAAGGGAGTTCTATGGATAGTTTTTTGAAGAACCTCCACACTGTTTTCCAGAGCAGATGCACCAGTTTACATTGCCACCAACAGTGTAGGAGGGTGCCCGTCTCTCCACACCCTTGCCAGCATCTATAGTCTCTTGATTTGTTCATTTGAGCCACTCTGACTGGCGTGAGGTGTTATCTCAGTGTGGTTTTGATTTCTGTTTCCCTGATGATGAGTGATGTTGAGCATCATTTCATGTGCCTGTAGGCCATCGGGATGTCCTCTGTGGAGAAGTGTCTGTTCATGTTTTCTGCCCATTTCTTCACTGGGTTATTGGTTTTTTGGGTGTGGAGTTTGGTGAGTTCCTTGTAGATTGTGGATACTAGCCCTGTATCTGATATGTCATTTGCAACTATCTTTTCCCATTTCGTCGGTTTACTGTTAGTTTTCTTGATTGTTTCCTTTGCAGTGCAGAAGCTTTTCATCTCGAGGATGTCCCAATAGTTCATTTTTGCTTTCATTCCTTTTGTCTTTCGGGATGTATCGAGTAGGAAATTGCTGCGGTTGAGGTCAAGGATCCTCAAGACAGTATAGTATTGGCACAAAAACAGACACATAGACCAGTGGAATAGAATAGAGAACCCAGAACCGGGCCCACAAATATACGGCCAATTAATTTTCGACAAAACAGGAAAAAGTATCTGATGGAAAAAAGACTGCCTCTTTAGCAGGTGCTGCTAGAAGAACAGGACAGCAACACGCAGAAGAAGGAAACTAGACCACTTCTTACACCATGCACAAAAATAAACTCAAAATGGCTGAAGGACCTGAATGTGAGACAGGAAACCATCCAAACCCTCAAGGAGAAAGTAGGAAACAACTTCCTTGACCTCAACCAGTGGCTGGCTTCTTAACCAGGATCTCGTAGGGGGAGGGGACAGTTTCTCGTGGTGCCTGCTGGCATTTGTGCTGCCGCTGCCTGAGGCGAGCTGCTTAGCATGAGGCGTAGTGCAGCCCTTTCAGGTGCCACCACCAACTCCCCGCCCCCAGCCGGGATAGGGATCGCGTTGGGGGAGGGATCAGTTTCTCATGGGGGGGGCGGGATTCAGGCTGCTGCTGCCCAAGGTGCTGGGCGCTGCCGGAAATGACCTGTGCGCTCCTGTAGCAGATGTGAGAGCCCGGGTCTCCACCGCTGCCAACTCCCTGCCGGGTCGCGTAGGGGTGGGGGCTAGTTTCCCCCTTTGGCACCGGGATTCAGGATTCGTGTGGCCAGGTTGGGGGCGAGATGAGCCGTGGAATTGAGGTATGTTTTCCCACTCCCACAGCTGAGGATGAAGTGAGTGTTCCTGGCGCCGTGACCGAGGCCGCGGACTGCCTGCCGGGATGACACAGAGCTGGAAGTTGTTCTTTTTCTTGTGCCACTTGGGTTTGGGATTTGTGCTACCCAGCAGTTATGTACGGAGTGAGAGTTTCTCTCTCCGAGCGGGGTTAAACTTTCTTTCTCTCTTCTCCAGAGACAGTACTATGAGCGTGTTCAGTTTCTCTTTCTCTTCCCTTTGTCTCTCGGGCTCTGCATGCTTGCCCCGTGTTGGGGTGGGGCTCCTGCCTCCCCTGCCCGTCTCAGGCTGGCCCGTTTTCCAATCTCCTCAGTTCGCACTCACTCACTCAGGTATCTTAGAGGTTGTCTTCTTTCTGGAGTCTGTATTTTCTCCTTCCACTCTATTTTTTTAATGTTTTATATTTATTTATTATTTTGAGAGACAGAAAGAGACAGTGCGAGCCGGGGAGGGTCAGAGACAGAGAGAGATACAGAATCCAGAGCAGGCTCCAGGCTCTGAGCTAGCTGTCAGCCCGACGCAGGGCTTGAACCCACGAACCATGAGATCATGACCTGAGCTGAAGCCGGGCACTTAACAGACTGAGCCACTCACGTGCCCCTCTCCTTCCGCTCTTGCAGATGGGATCAATGTACTTCTCAGTTCGATAGATGGGGCAGATGAAGTTTACAGTGCTCCCTTCCTCTCCGCCATCTTGGGTCCTCCCCTGATCTACAGAGGAACCTTTGAAAAAGAGTTTCCTGTCTGGCATGACAAATATTTCTTTGCCCGACGTTTCTTCTTTCCTTTTCCCTGTGAATGTATTTCCCTCTCTTTGAAATTCTAAATCTCTACACCTCTCCATAAGTCACAAAGGCACCTAAGCATCATTTGCCTGAGGCTCATCTTATTGATGTTCCTAGGAAATTGCTGCAGTTGAGTTCAAGGATCATCAAGACAGTATGATATTGTCTCAAAAACAGACACATAGACCATTGGAATAGAATAGAGAACCCAGAACCGGGCCCACAAATGTATTGCCAATTAATTTTTGACAAAACAGGAAAGAGTATCTGATGGAAAAAAGACTGCCTCTTTAGCAGGTGGTGCTGGGAGAACTGGACAGCCACGTGCAGAAAAAGGAAACTAGACCACTTTCTTACACCATACACAAAAATAGACTCAAAATGGCTGAAGGACCTGAATGTGAGGCAGGAAACCATCCAAACCCTGAAGGAGAAAGTATGAAACAACCTCCTTGAATTCAACCTGTGGCTGGCTTCTTAACCAGGATCTCTTAGGGGGAGGGGACGGTTTCTCTTGGTGCTTGCTGGGATTTGCACTGCAGCTGCCTGAGGTGAGGTGTGCAGCAGGAGGTGGAGTGCAGCCCTTACAGGAGCCACCCCCAACTCCCAGCCCCCAGCGGGGATGGGGATCGCATTGGGAGAGGGATCAGTTTCTCTTGGCGGGGGTTGGGATTGGCCCTGCTGCTGCCGCCCAAGGCCCTGGGCGGTGCCGTAAATCACCTGCGTGCTCCTGCAGCCCTTGCGTGAGCCCCGGCCCCCACCTCCGCCATCTTTCTGCCGGGATCGCATAAGGGTGGGGGCTAGTTTCCCCCTGTTGGCTCCGGGGATTTGGGATTCGCGAGGCCAAAGCTGGGGGCCAGATGCACTGTGAAAATGAGGTATGTTTTCCCACTCCCACAGCCGGTTTCGAAGTGAGCGCCCCGGGCGCTGTTGTTGCCGCCATGGCCTCTGATTCCACCCCCCCCCCCCGCACCCCCCCGATGGCGCAGGTCTGAAAGTTGTTCTTTCCCTTGTGCCACACAAGTTCGAGCTACCCAGCAGTTATATACAGAGTGAGAGTTTTTCTCTCCGAGTGGGGTCAAACGTTCTTTCTCTCTTCTCCAGAGACAGAACTATGAGCGTGGTCAGTTTCTCTGTCTCTTCCGTTTGTCTCTCGGCATCCTCGTGCTTGCCCCATGTTGGGCTGGGGCTCCCGCCTCCCCTGTCCTTCTCGGGCTGGCCCATTTTCCAATCTCCTCAGTTCACACTCACTCACTCAGGTATCTTTGAGGTTGTCTTCTTTCTGGACTCTGTATTTTCTCCTGCTGCTTTTTTTTTTTTTTAATATTTTTTATTTATTTATTTTTTTTGAGAGAGAGAAAGAGACAGTGCAAGCAGGGGAGGGTCAGAGACAGAGAGAGATACAGAATCCAGAGCAGGCTCCGGCTCTGAGCTAGCTGTAAGCACAGAGCCTGACGTGGGGCTTGAACCCACAAACCATGAGATCATGACCTGAGCCTAAGCCGGACGCTTAACCGACTGAGCCACTCAGGTACCCCTCTCCTTCCGCTCTTGCAGATGTTATTAATGTACTTCTCAGCTCGATAGATGGGGCCGATGAAGTTTGCAGCGTTCCCTTCCTCCCCGCCATCTTGGCTCCCCCCGATCCAAAGAGGAAACTTTGAAAAAGAGTTTTCTGCCTGGCATGACAAATATTTCTTTGCCCGACATTTCTTCTTTCCTATTTCCTGTGAATGTATTTCCTCCTCTTTAAAATCCTAAATCTCTACACCTCACCATAAGTCATAATGCACCTAAGCATCATTTGCCTGATGCTCATCTTATTGATGTTGCTATACTTAAGCCTTTTATTCTCTTATAAATCTGTCTTATCATAGTTCGATTATTAGGTCAGCCAAAGAATTGAGAACTGATGAAGAAAAAATGTTTCCTGTCCTACACATTCATTCTGTTGTTGAGAAGTGACCTTGGAGCTCAGAGCCACAGGAAACTGAAGAGAGAGAATGTGGGATAAATAGGTACAGTAGCTTTCCTGCTTTACCAGACAGAGGGGTCTGAGGCAAATTAGCGCCTTCAGAACTCCAAGGCCACCCAGAGGAAGGGGCTGGGGGTTTGTAGGGAAATACAGGATCCACCTGGATTGGACAGGAATTGTTTGTGCTGCCAGTCCTGCTTATCTTGTTTTCTGGGTGGTCCTGGGTTCCTCATTAAAAAAAAAAAAAAAAACTATGAGTTCTGTGTGAGATGCTCAGCCTGTTAAGCACCCCACTTCAGCTCAGGTAATGTGAGGATAGTTCCTTTGTTCCTGCCTTGCATCTGGCTCTCTGCTGTCAGCATGGAGCCTGCTTTGGATCCTCTGTCCTCCTCTCTCTGCTCTTTCTCTGCTTTCGTGCTCTTTCCATATCTCTTCCTCGGTGTCAAAATAAGTGCACTCAAAAAAAAAAATAAGTGGGGTCATTGCCTCAAAGAAAAACAAGGTTACTTACGTTAATATCAACCCATGCAGTATTTAAATGCGGTCATTTTGATTTTTGTTCTAGTTTGTAATTTTAAGCGATTTCAATTTTGGTGACTATAAAATCTGTAGGAACACAATTTCATATGTTATTGTGAGAAACTATTCAAGATTTACTAGAATCGCAACCAAACAGAACAAAACAGGACAGAACACACAGAAAATCAAAAAGGAACCTCCTAAAACGACAGGGTAACACCAAATTTCAGTGAAAGTAATGACCACTTCGGTAAGAATTTTCATGTATTGTTGATGGGAGTTTTAAAAAGTTCCCTCTAGAGATGCCTGGGTGGCTCCATTGCTTGGGCACCCGACTTTGGCTCAGGTCATGTTCTCGCAGGTCAGGAGTTGGAGCCTCTGTCAGACTCTGTGCTGACAGCTCAGAGGCTGGAGTGTTCTTCAGCTTCTGTGTCTCCCTTTCTGCCCCTTCCCTGCTCATGCAATCTCTCTTTCTCACCCCTCTCTCTGACAGAAATAATAATTAAAAATTTTTTGCAATGTTTTATTTACTTTTGATACAGAGAGAGACAGAGCATGAGAGGGGGAGGGGCAGTGAGAGAAGGAGACACAGAACCCAAAGCAGACTCCAGGCTCTGAGCCTCAAATTCTCTCTTTGCCATAAGGATTATTTTCAACTAACAAAGGAAAAACTCTGAAACCCAGGACAAGTTTCCTTTGTAAGAGACATTTGCATGCATGAGGGAAAGTTCCATTTGGCAGGGTGTCTCCCTCTGTGTAGCAGAAAGAGGGAGAATGTGTGACTCTCCAGAAACTCTGACCAGTGGAGAAGGCATGGATTTTAATCTGGGCAACAACCAGGGGAGCCTCAGTTACTGTGCTAGTTCACCTCCACAAATGCTCAAAATCCCTGTTGAGTTTCCTGAAGAATCCTTGCTGCTGCCCTCCCCATGAGAGTCCCTCAGGTGGGTGGGTGGATACAACAGTGTTGTTTTAGTGAAATGCTTTAGTGAAATTTAGGGGACCCTGTGCAGGATTTTTTACCTCAACCCCAGGGATTCTCCATCTCCCTGCTTCCAAGAAGGAAGAACCAGACCCAAAATGAGCAACAGGCCAAAGTTGATTAGAGTATAAGAGACGGAGATTGTAGGAAAGCTCTGTGTACAGAGAGGGGGCATTAGAGGATGAAAATCCAACACAGTAGGCAAGGATCTTTGTTTTATGAGGTTCAGGTCTCTATACCCTTTCTACCCTCCCCCTTGTTCCTCCTCAGGTCCTCCATTATTGGCCTAATAACTGTAACTGTCCGGATTCCACTCCTGATTGTCTCATTTCAATTGTCTGAGAGGTGGTCTAAGGCCAGACAGTTCCCTGTGGGTCTTAGGTTTTATGATCTACTAATTTTTAGTTAGCTCTTTAGTCAAATTCCTGAGGGGAACCTGAGGGGCAGTAGGTGGTGTCTGTCAAATATTTCAGAAAAACCTTACACCTGAGGGGGTTCGCTGTGATCAGACACTCCCAGCATTGTTCTAAATGCTCTCTCCCCACCCAGAGACCTCAGGTCCTGATCTTTCCCATTCTGCCTCCTGAATCTTATCCTTTTCTATCATAATTCTAAGTGGGGCCCAGGGATAAGCAGGAAGGCTTCCCATTGATTTATGAGAGTTGAAAGGTGCTGGGGTGGCTCAGTCGTTTACCCACCTGACTTTGGCTCAGGTCTGTGCTCAAGCTCAGAGCCTGGAGCATGCTTTAGAATCTGACTGCCTGTCTCTCTGTCCCTCCCCTGCTCATGCTCTGTCTCTGTCTACCTCCTGCAAAAAAAAAAAAAAAAATACACACTATTAAAAAAAAAACCTATTAGAGATGGGTGCAGGCTTTTCGACATGGTGAGGTGGCAGGTCTCCTCTAGAGGAGTTGGGGTAGCCCAGGTCCAAGTAGCATCCGTTTTCTGTGATTAAGCAGAGTTTGTGGGCTTCTGTGGGAAGGGAGGTACCAGAGTCCAGCTCCCACAAGTCCAGGGGTCCCTGAAGGATGGATGGTGTCAGCCAAAGGGAGTGAGATAGCTCAAGTTTCTTTGTGATCACCAGGCAGGCATCTCTGCTCTGTCTGTTTCTCTAGCTTTATTTATAGTGAGAGGCACAAGGAGCCGAAAGAGCAGGGCATGTTACGAAATGATTCTCATAAATAATTTTTGCAACACAATTTTGCAGATCGGGGATTTTGTAGAAGTTACAACTGTAATCTTAGTCACAACGATTGTCAAAAAAACAGCTACAGGCACTCATGCTATTATATGGGAAGGGCAGGTATTTTTTAAGTGTACTTTTTTTCCCCATAGGATGCAGAAGAGCAAGATATAAAAATTTTTGGTAGAGCCCTGAGAAAGTGATCTTTAGCCATGAGCAAAGAACAGTCTTTAGTAAAGGTCAGTTTTTCATGAGTAAGGGTCAGTAGGCTGTTTATAGCTCTAAGAGAAGGTACCCAGAAAAACAGTATCCCCAGGAGACACAATGTCTGCTCTCACTGACCCAAGACAAATGATATATTTATGACATTTATCACGATAGTGACTTGCAACGACGTCCAGGAGTTTAAAAAATTCACTTATCAGTTAACTGCTCAGCTAGGAGCAAAAGTCTAGGTGGCTTGCCTGAGTCGCATTAGGGTGTATCTAGTTCGCTCATTTTTTCCCTGACCATGTGCAGTCATTCCTCAGGGACAGGGCAGGGGGACAGGCCACTCCTGACTCTAATCAGCAAAGCCTTCCGAGGGTTGGTGCCCAAGCAGAAATGTTCGTTCCAGGAGGGTAAATAGCGGTTGCTGCCTGGCGACAAAACACTTGGCACACTTGCCTTACCCTCCCCAAGAATTTTCACTCAACCCTGAGTCCAGGATGCCTCCCCACAGGGTTCCCCCCCCACACCCCCGGCAGAGAAGGCAATCTCAGAGATGGGTCTTCAAGTAGGAGCTCATAGTTTCTCAATTGTTCCTGACAGAAAGGACTGGGAAGTTGTGCCTTCTCTGCATTTGAAAGTCTGCCTGCAGACCACCAGTTTACCAGTGAAGACACTGCTTTGCTGACTTTTCAGACAAATTTGTCCGACTTGAGCTGGGATTTCTCCACAAAGATCTTATGAAAAAGAAACATAGAGGAGAAGATGAAAGAAGAAATGGCCAGTTCTCAGGTAAGCCTTGTGCCCCTGGCCAGAGGCCCTGTTGTCTTTTTCTCTGAAAATTTCATGCATGTAGAAATTGTGGGGACCTGGGAGTCTCTGACAGTTGAGCATCGGACTCTCCATTTGAGTTCAGGCATGATCCCAGGGACCTGTGATCCAGCCTTGAGTCGGGATTCCTGCTGAACTGGAGCCTAGTGAAGATTCTCATTCTCTTCCTCTGGTTTTCTCCCTCAGTTTGCATTTTTTCTTTCTCCCTCCTTCTTTCTCTCTTTCTCTCTGTGTCCTCCCTAAAGAATGAAAAACTAAAAACCTTCCACACAACCTGGCTCCATGAGTACCTGATAATATCCGTCTTGGCCTTGTAATAGGAGACAACGTGGCTGCACTGCATGTTTGTGTGTTTCCATATCTGGGGGCACAACATATATAAAAAACTATACCAAGCAGTGTTCAGGGCTCAGTTCTTTGGGTACGAACTCAGCTGAGAGGTGCCCGGAGGAATAAAGTTGTTTCCTGGAAAGAAAAGCCTCAGTGTGAGAATCCTGCTACAAAAGAAATTAAAAAAAATTTTTTTTCTTTTGGTTCTGATGGTTCTGCTTTCTGCGTTCACCTAATTTTTAACCTTCTCAGAAAAGATACTCAAGGTTAGGTGTTTAGAACACTCTTCCTCTGAACCCGAGAGACTTCTCTCCCTGCTCTCCAACCGGGCTTCCGTTGGGCAACAATACTTGTCAATTTGAATTAAATTCCTGCTCCTATTGAAAATAATCTCTTCGTGACAGGTTCAGACGGGAGGGTGTTGCATCCCAGTTTCCTGTTGTTGATGGAATCTGGTCCTCGGGTTGCACTCAAGGAGAACCGTTCCCGTTTTGGTCTGAAATCAACGCTTTCACTGCTCGGGTAGAATAGGATTACAAAAATTCACAAATGCATAGGATGGCTATGAGGCACAGAATGCCCTAGAATGTTCCTGCTCATTAGAATGTGAAGGATATTTGAAAATATTCTAGATACAACAAGGCATGGAAACTCTATGTGATTGAAGGGTGTATAAATCCACTGTATCCTCAGAGTTGTTTATATTCTGATTTACTGCTTGGGGGTCCCAAGAACGCACGGGTGATCCTGTGTGCGGAGGTGTGCCTGAGGCACTGCGATCAATTTGTTTCCTGGTATCTGTTGTTATCTTATTTACGGGGCTGTATGCTCTCTGCCATATTTCTCCCCTGTAGTGTTCATATTTTCCTTCTAATCAGGTGAAATGATTTTAGGAAGATTCCCTGAGTGATTTCCAAACACCATCGTATTCAAACTGGAATCTTCTTTCTCCCCGTTTCTCTTCCCTCCCTCCCCTCCCTTTTTAAAGTTTATTTCTTTTGAGAGAGACAGACTAGGAGCAGTGGAGTTGCAGACAGAGTGCATGAATTCCAAGCAGGCTCCCCAAGGTCAGTGCAGAGCCTGAATTCCGGGCCAAACTCACAAAACCATGAGACCTTGACTGGAGCTGAAATCAAGAGTCAGATGGTTTACTGACTGAGCACCCAGGCACCCTGGTTTGGCCATTTCTGGTGAGGAGAACAAAGGCAGAAGAAATGTAGATAAAATTCAATTTTCTTACAACTTGCAACCCACTGGTAAACACTGGAGACTGGCAGAGGAGGATATTGCTCAAGGAATGTACAACTGCTTTAATGTTAATGCTTTTCTAGAGGCCAAAAGCTAGCTTCGCTTGACCAAAGCCTGATTTCTAGGATCCACTGAGTTTTCTTTTCCTATGAAAATCCCTTGGGAAACTTTTATGTCTCCCCCACAGCTTAAAGTATATGATCAATGGCTCCTCACAATCACACTGTCGCTCATTCTATCCACTGATCCTGTCCCTGTGCTTTAATAAGGTCAGCCTCGCTCACCCAAAAGGCCTCAAGAATATTTTCTTGAGAATTTATTTATTCCTGACCCATCTGAGGTCCCTTTCTGTGGGGCAATGAAGGTTCTCACTTCCGTGTAGTAGTTGTAATGACCTCCGGGAGTAGAGGTTCTGAGTCAGTCAGATCTTCATCCCATAGGTTTTTACTTTCTTTGTAGTTATGACACAGACATAAATACTCTTGTTTGTACTTCTTTGTGGTTTCAGAAAGTGACGAATCACTTAATTACCATGTTTGAGCACCTTAAAATCCTGAAGTACCAGAGAGCACAAAGGATGATTGAAACAAAGCACCCGTTTCAATGAGGAGCGCCTGAGTGGCGCAGTTACTTGTGTCTTCACTCAGTTTCAGTGCAGATCATGATCTCGAGGCTCATAAGATAGAGCCCAATGTCAGGCTTCATGGTAACCTTAGGAGGGCTCTTGGGATCCTCTCTCTCTTTCCTGCGTGAGCAATCTTTCTTTCTCAAAATAAATAAACATTTAAAGAAAGGCTTTCTAGGTGCCAGGTGACTTAGTTGGTTAAGATGGTTAAGTATCTGATCCAGGCACTGCGCTCATTGAAACTGGTTTAGGGGCTCCTGGGTGGCTCAGTAGGTTAAGGCTCTGACTTTGGCTCAGGTCAGATCTCACGTTTGTGGGTTCGAGCCCCGCGTCAGGCTCTGTGCTGACAGCTAGCTCAGAGCCTGGAGCCTGCTTTTGGTTCTGTGTTTCCTTCTGTCTCTGCCACACCCCCTCTCATGTTCTGTCTCTCTCTGTATCAAAAATAAATAAAACATTTTTTAAAAAACCCCCAAAAACGTGTTTTTAGTCACTCTAATAATTTTCTATTCTATCACTTCTAATCTTACATAACTACTTGCAAATGGTATGGATGTGTGCATGGAATATATAAAGGTAGATCGGTTTTGTGTGCACACCTTTTGACCATCATTCTCAGGTTTGACACCAGTATGAACATTGATTTAGGGTCCATTAGGTGTATTAACCTGTGTGTCCTTTCACAGGAACTGACTGTAGGTCAGTTTACCTGTGTTAAAATATGATCTGTACCGTGTACCGCATGCTTGACAGAAGAGTCACGAAAAATAGAAGAATCATGTGTTCTCTTAGATTATTATAATTTGTTTTCCATGAATTTATGAGCAACTGTTAGATGCTTTCAAGTAACCAGGAAATGCTTTTAAACCTTGTTGCCTTTCTAGCTAGTCTAGTAGAACTTGTAATTGCTATGAATCCCATTCAGTTCCAAGTCCTCCAAGAGGTCTTGTCATTGAATTCTTCCTCTTTGTTATTGAAATATATATCCCTTGACTCAAAGACTACTGCCTAGTTAGAAATGTGGATTTGATTTGAATTTCCCTAATGACTAGTGATGCTGAGATACCACCTCACACTGGTCAGTAGCTAAAATGAACTAATCAAAAGACTATCGATGCTGGCGAGGGTGTGGAGAGACAGGCACCCTCCTACACTGTTGGTGGGAATGTAAACTGGTGCAGCTGCTCTGGAAAACAGTGTAGAGGTTCCTCAAAAAACTGTCGATAGAACTCCCTTATGCCCCAGCAATAGCCCTGCTAGGGATTTACCCAGGGGATGCCGAAGTGCTGATGCATCGGAGCACATGTACCCCAATGTTCATAGCAGCAATGTCAACAATAGCCAAATCATGGAAAGAGCCTAAATGTCCATCAACTAATGAATGGATCAAGAAGAAGTGATATATATATACAATGGAGTACTATATGGCAATGAGAAAGAATGAAATATGGCCATTTGTAGCAAAGCGGATGGACCTTGAAGGTGTCATGCTAAGCGAAATAAGTCAGGCAGAGAAGGACAGATACCACATGTTTGCATTCATAGATCTAATAGGAGAGACCTGGCAGGGGACCATGGGGAGAGAAAGGGGGAAAGAGAGTGGGGAAGTGTGAGGGACACAGATCATGGGGGACTACTGAATACTGAAAATGAACCATGGATTGAAGGGAGAGGGGGAGGAACGGAGGGGGTATTGGTCATGGTGGGGGCACTTGTAGGGAGAAGCACTGGGTGTTATATGGAAACTAATTTGACAATAAACTAATTTTAAAAAATTAAAAAATAAATAAATTAAACATTAAAAAAATGTGGACACTGACCTTTGCCAGAACTTTTGAACAGAATCTGCATTTTAATAAGATCCCCAATTCCCTGCTGTGAATTCTGATTCATGTTAGAATATGCTAAGTATATTTGTAACTCATCCAAACTTTTCTTTAAGAAAGAGACACCACATGACCCACTCAGGTGAGCTTCCAAGGTCAGCTCAGGAATGATCTCTCAGTTTATAAGTTTGAGCCCTGTGCTGGGCTCTGTGCTGACAGCTCAGAGCCTGGAGCCCACTTTGGATTCTATGTCTTTCTCTCTGTCTGCTCCTTCCCCGCTCATAGTCTGTCTTTTGCTCCTTCAGAAATAATAGACAATCACAAAAATAGTTTAATACAATAGACACATGTACTGTCTTTCAAAACTAAACAGTCACAAAATTTTTTTTTCCAGAGAGACACCACCTGTGCCATTGATGTAAATGCAGAATGCAAAAGTGTGTATGTCTAGGGGGTGCCTGGCTGGCTCAGTCAGTTAAGTGTCTGCCATCAGCTCAGGTCATGATCTCATGGTATGTGGGTTCAAGTCCTGCCTCAGGCTCTGTGCTGACAGCTCAGAGCCTGGAGCCTGCTTCAGATTCTGTGTCTCCCTCTCTCTCTGACCCTCCCCTGCTTGCCCTTACTGTCTCTTTCTATAAAAAAAACAGTGTGTATGCCTGTGTTGATGCCTTTATTTTACAAATTCTCTTGAACAAACCAATATTTATATCGGTTTATACCTCAAAGTTAAAGAACATAGTAGAGCATAATACTGTGTCCCCAGTCGTCTTACTGCAGAAAGTAAGAAATTCATCTAAACCAAACCCAGAACTCCTAACATAACAGAACTAACAGGAATTTAGTCCTTGATGAATCATAAAAATTCTACCAGGCAGGGATGTCAAAGGAAAATTTATTTGCAAGAAATAAGGAGATCACAAGGTATAACTTTGAAACTAGAGACTCACAGAGGAAGGGGGATGGTTTCTTTTTTTTTTTTTTTAATTTATTAACTTTATTTGAGAAACAGAAAACGTGGAGGAGGGGCAGAGAGAGAGGCACAGAGAGAATCTCAGGCAGTCCCTGCACTATCAGCACCAATGCGGGTTCGAACTCACAAACTGTGAGATCATGACCTGAGCTGAAACCAAGAGGCAGAAGACTGAGCCATTGAGGCGCCCCAGAATGGTTTCTGTGTAGAAAGGAGAGGCTGGGGATACAATTGCACTTGAGCCTTAAGAACACAGTTCTATACATTTTCTGTCTGTTACATAGTAAATGGCAGTTGTGCTCCTCCTTGGGGGCGTGATCTAAGTCTTAATTGAGGTCGAAGGGAGCTCCTGGGTGGCTCAGCCCCTGAAGCTTCCATCTCTTGATTTAGGCTCAAGAGAGGATCTTACAGTCTTGAGATCAAGCCACAAGTCAAGATGCTTCTTGAGGTTGGAGCTTGAGCATGGAACCCGGATGGAATTCTTCTCTCTGCACCACCCATACTCGTGCTCTCTCTTTCAGGAAATAAACATTTTTGAAAAGTACCTGTGTTCACTCCATGCTTTACTCTGATGTCCATCTGCATAGATGTGACTCAGGGGCTAAGCCCTAATTGAGCCACTTCAGCTCTTCCCCAGGGCAGTCATTACCTTATGTATTTCCACCACAGCACACTGAGCTCATGGGTGTTTTTCCTGCAGTAAAAGGGAGGTGTCAATAACCGGCTAAGTAAAACGAGGGACTGAGGTCTGTGGGCGCATGTAGGTAAGCAGTGCAGATCGGGTTGCGGGGTCCAGCTGGTGACATGATCTCCCTCCTGCATCTCAGGTACCAGTATGACCTCCTCATGTGTCCACTTGGTAACTGTGGAGTTTGTTGCAGGGACTGCTGACCTTCAGGGATGTGGCCGTCGAATTCTCTCAGGAGGAGTGGGGATGCCTGAACCACAGTCAGTGGGAACTGTACAGAGATGTGATGTTAGAGACCTACGGACACCTCATCTTCTTGGGTGAGGCTAACTCCCTCTAGGTTTCCCAAGACCCACTCAAGGGTTTTGTTCCTTCCTGTGGAGACTGTCTCTTAGAAGCTTTCTCTTGCATGGCTGGGATTCAACTCCCTACAGTAAAGAAAGATGGAGGGGTTGGCAGATGTAGAGAAAAGTCTTCATGATGTTTCCTTTCAGGTGAGTTTTCCCTTCCTGAGAGTCACATCATCATTTCCTAGATGATGGCATTTCTAAGTACTGAGTGGCATAAAATGATACTTCCATCTTCCATATGAATTTCTACTCATGTTGGTAGTGGTAAGGCTCAGAAGTGGAGATCAGGATGTGAAACTTGGAAATCCATCCTGTGTGTTCCAAAGGGGCTGTTGGGCAACAGCATTTGGGCATGATTTTCCAGAATTCTAGAATGTCCTCTTTTCTCTGCTGAGTCCAATACTGGATTGAAAGGAAGAATCTCCAGCAATACTCTATTCTTTTGTACTAACAAACAGGTCTTGTTGTGTCAAAGCCAGACCTGGTCATCTTTTTGGAACAAAAGAGGGAGCTCTGGGACTTGAAGAGAAAGGAAACAGAGGCCTCATACCTAGGTAAGTGGGAATGAATGAGGCAGATGAGAGAGGTGAGGTCCAAATGTGAAGGATGAAGAAAGACCGTACAATGTGATTTGAGCAGCCATTCTTGAATGGAAATCAGTTTGCAAAACCTAGTTTTATGTCAATATGTTTCACAGAGGCACATCTGCTTTCCAATCCATCACACCCTCACAAATCTCTAAGGATTCTCCTTCAGTTCCACTTAAAGGTTCTTCACATCCACAGTGAGGGCCTCCATAATCTCAGTGGCTCTCCATTGCTTTGAGGGTTTGGGGTATTCTCTGTGTTTCTGAGGAAGTCTACATCGTTCATTTCTGAGTGTTCGCTTGAGTGAAAAGTGCGTCAGGGAGGCGGTAGGCATCTTGGGATTTGGTGCAGAAATCCCAGAACACTGGAGACACTGCTCATCTAATTTCTGCTTAATGCTTTCCAATATATGGAGGCTTTAATCCTAATCATACAAAATTGTGACCCACTAATTCCATCAGTTGATTAAGCACCTCCCTAAATTGAGAAAATCTAACCCTTTATTTCACTTCAAAAGTTCCATTTTTGGGGCGCATGTGTGGATCAGTTGCTGAAGGATTTGACTTCAGCTGAAGTCATGATCTCACAGTGAGTCTGAGTCCCACACAGGTCTCAGTGATGACAGCACAGAGCAACCTTGGAATCCTGTCTCCCTCTCTCTCTGCTC
>PJEM01013954.1:0-37810 GCA_004023845.1 Helogale parvula
AAGAGTTGCCTGCTCTACTGACTGAGCCAGCCAGGTGCCCCAAGTTGCCATTTTATTTTTTTTTATATTTATTTTTAAGTTTTATTTATTTATTTTGAGAGAGAAAGAGAGGGAGGGAGAGAACAAGCAGGGGAGGGGCGGGGGGGGGGGGCGGACAGAGGATCTGAAGCAGGCTCTGTGCTGACAGCAGAGAGCCCGACACGGGGCTCAAACTGATGAACTGGGAGATTGTGACCTGAGCCAAAGTTGGATGCTTAACCGACTGAGCCACCCAGGTACCCTGCAAGTTGCCATTTTATTGATGAGAAAGTAAAAGCTCCGAGAAGCTAGGGAACTTCGCCAGAGTCACCCTGCTGGGGACTGGCCGAGCTAGGGCTCTGTCTGCTTCCCCAACACGCTGTAGCACTTCTGTGAGCCAGTAGGCCCCGCCGTGGGGACCAGTTCCCCCAGGGCCTGTGGTGAGGTACACCCTAACCCAAGCAGTGTCTGGGGCTAAGCCACCCCACAGTGTCGGGGGAAAGCCAGGGAAGAGTCACCACCAGGCTAGACAGCCTGAGTGTCGTCAGAGGGCAGAGCCAAGACAGGGAACCACATCAGAACCCTGAACGCAGGCCCGGAGGGCACGTGTAAGGACAGAGAATACAGGGCTGGGCTAAGGACAGGTCCAGGGACAGCACCTCTTACCCAAGTGTACAAAGAAAGGTGTTAGGGGTGGGGCACCTGGGTGGCTCAGTCAGTTAGGCGTCCGGCTCAGGTCATGATCTCATGGTTTCTGAGTTTGAGCCCCGAGTCGGGCTCTGTGCTGACAGCTTGGAGCCTGATTGGGATTTTCTCTCTCTCTCTCTCTCTGCCCTTCCCCTGCTCTCTCTCTCTCTCTCTCTCTCAAAAATAAATAAATAGGGGCACCTGGGTGGCTCAGTCTGTTAAATCTGCCTTCGGCTCAGGTCATGATCACATGGTTCACAGGTTTGAGCCCCGTGTCGGGCTCTGTGCTGACAGCTCAGAGCCTGGAGCTGCTTCGGATTCTGTGTCTCCCTCTCTCTCTGCCCCTCCCCCATTGTGCTCTTTCTCTTTCTCTCTCAAAAATAAGTAAACATTAAAAAAATAAATTAAGAAAAAGAAAAGTATTGAGGCAATAAGGTGCCTGCTTGGGCCATCAGCTCGCACTCAGCCAGTCCGCATGTGTTTATTGGGCCTGCATGTGCCGGGGACGGGGCTCTGTGCCGGGGGCTCGGTTGAGAACCCAAAGACACTTCCTGCCTTCCTGAGCCTTCCTGCGCAGTGCAGGGAATTTCGGACACATACTTTTCCTTCTGCCTCTTTCCCATAAGAATGGACAGGGATTCCCTCCTGACCTTGATTCAGTCATTTCTTTTCTTTTCTTTTTTAAAATTTTTTTAGTGTTTATTTTTGAAGGAGAGAGAGACAAAGTGTGAGCAGAAGAGGGGCAGAGAGAGAAGGAGACACAGAATCCAAAGACAGGCTCCAGGCTCTGAGCTGTCAGCACAGAACCCGATGCGGGGCTGGAACGCATGAACCGCGAGATCATGACCTGAGCTGAAGTTGGATGCTTAACCGACTGAGCCACCCAGGTGCCCCAATGCAGTCATTTCTTTATCCAACCAGTATTTACTGAGTGCCCAGCATGAGCCAGGTTCTGAGTGGACAGAAGGCATTAGTGAGCGAAACAGATCAAAGTCCCACCTCGTGGGGCACCTGGGTGGCTCAGTCGGTTGGACATCCAACTCTTGATTTTGGCTCAGGTCATGATCTCACAGTTCGTGGGATCAGGCCCCGTGTTGGGCTCTGTGCTGACAGCTAACTCACAGCGTGGAGCCTGCTTCAGATTCTGTGTCTCCCTCTCTCTGCCCCTATCCCACTGGTCTGCATGCTCTCTTTCTGTCTCTCTCTTTTTTTCTCAAGAATAAATAAACATTAAAAATTTTTTAAAATAAATAAGTGAACATTAAGAGAAATGAAAGCCACCCCTGGTAATGAATAATAAAATATGATGAAACGTGGGATGGGGAAGTGACATTTAAGATGGAAGCGAAAGACGACTAGAGCGTAGGGTGGGGGGAAGGGAGAACGGAACACCGACGCCTAGATAGACCCTCTGGCCTGGAAGTGTGGGTGTATTTTAGGAAACAAGGAGAATCCCTGAGTGATGAGCTTGGGGGGGGAAGGGGGGAGACTGAGAATAACCGAAAATGAGTCTGAGGAGGTGGGCGGAGCCCCAGCGCCCCTGGCCTTGTAAACAGCCAGCTTTATAGGAGGGTCCCTGCGAAGGGGGTTAAGCCAGAGAGGACAGAGTAGGTCTGCGGGGGTGGGGGGGTGTGTGGCCCCAGTACAGGGAGGGACAGGAGGAGGGAGGGGGCACCAGCTGGAGCAGGAAGAGTGGTCAGGAAGCAACCACTCAGGCAGAGATAAAGACAGCCGGGCAGGGCAGACAGACACACGGAGGGGATGGAGGGCCAGGCTGGGGTGTTGGAGTAGCGTGGGGGAGGGGCCAAGGGAGAAGCCGGCTAGCCCCAGGCTTTGCAAGGAAGACAGAAGTATTCTCTAAGGTGGGGAATCCCAGAGACAGCAGGTCTAGAGGCAGCCCGTTGAGTTAGCCTTTTAAAATTATATAATATTTGGGGGCGCCTGGGTGGCTCAGTCGGTTAAGCACCGGACTTCAGCTCAGGTCGTGATCTCACAGTCCATGAGTTCGAGGCCTGCGTTGGGCTCTGTGCTGACAGCTCAGAGCCTGGAGCCTGCTTCAGATTCTGTGTCTCCCTCTCTCTCTTTCCCTCCCCTGCTCACTCTCTGCCTATCTCTCTCAAAAATAAATAAACAATAAAAAAATTAAAATTATGAGATATTTGATATGTACAAAATAATTGTTGTCAAATATACATAAGCCATGGAGTGAAAGAATATACACACCTAACGTGGAAAACAACACATTAGCCGCACTGGTGTTTCGCCTTTTCCTCCTTCCAACTCACCTCCCTGACTTCCACACCTCTAGATTATTTTATTTTTTTAAGTTTATTTATTTGAGAGAGAGAGAGAGAGAGAGAGAAAGAGCGCACACACGTTGCGGGGGAGAGGGGCAGAGAGAGAGAGGTAGAGAGAGAATTCCACGCAGGCTCCTACTTGTCAGCACAGAGCCCAACACGGGGCTCGATCCCAGCAACTGTGAGATCATGACCTGAGCAGAAATCAAGAGTGAGAGGCTCAACCGATGGAGCCCCCCCAAGCGCCCCGCCATTTGACATTTGCAGTGACACATTGGACAGATTCCACAGTTTTTAGTGTCTACACGGGACCTGATAAATGACACTTATTTATAATAAATGGTAACTATCTCTTCCCTTCCCCTGCTTGCACACATTCTCTCTCTCTCAAAATAAATAAATATTTAAAAAAAATAATAAAAAATTTAGTCTGCCTCAAGCTTGCCAGGTTTGTCAATTCTCTTGGTATGATCAAAAAACCCAATTTTGACTTTAAAATTATTTTTTCTATGCTATTAATTTCTGCTCTTATATTTGTGAGTTTATTCCTTCTTCTTCCATTAGGCATATGTTTTCTCTCTTTTTTTTTAATGTTGATTTATTTTTGAGAGAGACAGACAGAGAGTGAGCGGGGGAGGGGTGGAGAGAGAGGGAGTCACAGAATCTGAAGCGGGCTCCAGGCACTGAGCTCTCAGCCCAGGGCCCGAGGCGAGGCTCGAACCCGCAAATCGATCATGAGATCATGACCTGAGCAGAAGTCGGACACTTCACTGACGGGGCCACCCAGGTGCCCCTCTCTTCTTTTTTTTAAGCTCTTTATTTCGAAATAATTTTAGGCTCGCTAGAAATTGCAAAAACAGTGCCAGGAGTTCCTGTATACCCTTCACTAAACTTCTCTAAACGCTGTCTTACACAACCACAGGAGAGTTATTAAAACCAGGAAATGAACGGTGCTATAATACTGTTAGCTAAACTGTAGACCTTGTTTTATTTGTGCCAGTGGTCCCACTGATGTCTTTTGCCTGGTCTGGAATCCAATCCAGGATCCCAAACTGCGTATCATTGCTGTATTATTTGTTGTTACGTAACCATTATCCTAACACGTCGTAGCTTAACACAACAGATATTTGTTATCTCACGGTTTCTGTGGGTCAGGAATTTGGGAGCTGCGTAGGTGGGTAGTTCTTGGTCAGGGTCTCGGAGGGCGCTGCATCCATGATGTCAGCCGGGACTGTGGTCCTCTGACGCCTTGATTAGGACGGGGGATCCGAGTTCAAGGTGGCCTGTTCACGTAACTGCAGGAGGCTCCAGTTCATCAGTCCATCGCCGAGCGGGTCTCTCCACGGTGTTGAGTGTTTAACATGGCAGCTGCCTCCGCCCAGGGAAAGGGCAGATGAAACTGCAAAGCCCTTTATGACCTGGCTTCAGAAACCACACGTGTCATTTTCACAATATCCTGTTGGCAGCGTCCTGAATAGCAGCGTCCCTCAGGCCATTTTGGAGGCTGGTGACCACACTTGTCATGCCTCTTTGGTCTCCTCCGATCTGGAACGCTTTGTCAGATTTATCTTTGTTCCAGGAACCTGACACTTTTTATTTTTTAAAGCATACTGGCCAGCTGTTTTCTAGAATATCCCTCGATTTGGATTTATCTGATGTTCTGTAACGATTACTTTGAGATTATTCGTTTTGGGTACGAATACTCCAGCAGTGAAATCCTTCATCTTAGATGGTACGCGATGTTGGTATAGCTTCTTCTTTTTTTTTTTAAATAATCTTTATCAAGTTGGTTTCCATATAACACCCAGGGCTCTTCCCCATAAGTGCCCTCCTCCATGACTATCACCCCCCTCCGCTTCCCCCCTCTCTCTTCAGCCCTCAGTTTGTTCTCAGTATTCAAGAGTCTCATGATTTGCCTCCCTCCCTCTCCCTCTTTCCCCCGCTTTCCCCTTCCCATGGTCCTCTCTAGGTTTCTCCTGTTAGACCTATGAGTGACAACATATGGTATCGGTCCTTCTCTGCCTGACTTATTTCGCTTAGCAAGACACCCTCGAGGTCCATCCACGTTGCTACGAATGGCCAGATTTCATTCTTTCTCATTGCCATGTAGTACTCCATTGTGTATATATACCACATCTTCTTGATCCATTCGTCAGTTGATGGACAGTTAGGCTCTTTCCATGATTTGGCTATTGTAGAAAGTGCCACTATGAACATTGGGGTACACGTGCCCCTCTGCATCAGCACTCCTGTATCCCTTGGGTAGATCCCAAGGTGGTGCCTTCCAGGTTTCTTCCCTGTGAAGTTACTCCTTTTCTCTTTGTGATTAGTAACCATCTATGGGGAGAGACTTTGTATTTATGTAAATATCTTGTTTCTTATCATACTTTTACTTACTAATTTTTAACATCCATCAATGATTCATGCCTGCAACAGTTATTACTGTGGGGTTTGCCTAATGATGATTTTCTATTTCTTTTTATTTTTTTAATGTTTATTTAGTTTGAGACAGAGAGAGAGAGTGAGCTTGCACGTGTACACAAGAGTGGGGGAAGGGCAGAAAGAGAGGGAGAAAGAGAATCCCAAGACTGTTTCTTGCTGTCAGCGCAGAGCCTGATGCGGGGCTCGAACTCACGAACCATGAGATCATGACCTGAACTGAAATCAAGAATAAGCCACCCAGGCACCTCCTGATTTCTTTTTTTTTAATTAAAAAATTTTAAATATTTATTTATTTTTGAGAGACCAAGAGAGACAGAAAGCAAATGAGGGAGAGGCAGAGAGAAAGGGAGACACAGAATCCAAAGCAGGCTCGAGGCTCTGAGCTGTCTGCACAGACCCCACACGGGACTCGAACCCACGAACCATGAGATCATGACCTGAGCTGAAGTCGGAAGTTCATCCGACTGAGTCCCCCCAGGTACCCCGATAGTTTCAGAATTTCTAGCCCAGCTTTCATATTGATGGAGATGCATTCTCCGGGGAAAATTCCTAGAGGCGGCATTGCTGGGCCAAAAAGTAAGTCCGTATGTAGCTTTGCTAGAAATTGCCAGATATTCCCCTGGAAAGGTTGTTGTGCTGGTTCCCGTTTCCACTGGTGACATACGAGGTCTGTTTCCCCGCAGCCTCACCAACAAAATACACTGTGGTATTATTTACTCTTTACCAATCTGATGGGTGTTTCGATGTTGATTTAATTTGATTTATTTGAGTCTGAACATATTTTCGTATGTTTGAAAAAGATTCTTATTTTTATTACTTTATTTTTATTTTAAAGAGAGAGAGATTGAGAATGGGTGAGAAGGGCGGTGGGAGAGAGAGAGAGAATCTCAAGCAGGCTCCCTGCTCAGTGCAGAGCCCGGGGCTTGATCCCACGACCCTGGGATCATGGCCTGAGCCAAAATCAAGGGTGGGACACTCAACTCGCTGAGTCACCCAGGTGCCCCTGAAAAAGATTTTTATGTCTTTTATTCTGGGAATTTTCTGTTCAGATCTTTTTCCATTTTAATGTTTTATTTATTTATTTATTTATTTATTTATTTTGATACAGAGAGAGACAGAGCATGAGAGAGGGAGGGGCAGAGAGAGAAGGAGACACACACCAGAAACAGGCTCCAGGCTCTGAGCTAGCTGTCAGCACAGAGCCTGACGCGGGGCTCAAACCCACGAACGTGAGATCTGACCTGAGCCGAAGTCGGAGGCTTAACCGACTGAGCCACCCAGGCGCCCCTCTTTTTCCATTTTAAAAAATCAGGGTTAAAAAAATTTTTAATGAAAAAATAAAATTGGGGTTTACGTCTTTTGTCTCCCATTTTGTAATAGTTCTTTATATATTAAGGATATAAATAAAAATTTTTTTCTTAATTTGTCAGGTGTCTTTGGAAACTGTGAGGAGCTTTTGTTTTCTATTTTACATATGATGTTTCTTTTGCTAGAATGTTTTATGGGGATCAAGTAGTAACATGAGGTAATTTCAACAGCAAATAAAAGGCTCCTCTTTTAAGGCTTTAAAATAAAGGACATTTATTATTTCATATAACAAGAAGTTTGGGTAGGTGGTAAATTCCTCTGATAATTAAGTGGTTCAATGATGTCATCGGATATCTAGCATTTCCTTATGTTTCGACTTCGACATCATCAGCGTCTTGATGTTTGTCTCCTGATGTGTCCTCTAGTAGTCCTCAGATGGCTGTCACAGCTTGTTTACAGCATTTTAATAATGTTTTGTTTATTTATTTAGAGAGAGAGAGTGCATGAGCGTGCAAGAGGGGGAGGAGCAGAGAGAGAGAGATTGAGAGAAAGAAAGAGAGACAGAGGATCTGGAGTGGGCTAGGCGCTGACAGCAGAGAGGCTGACTTGAGGCTTGAACTCAAACCGTAAGATCACAACCCGAGCTGAAGTCGAATGTTTAACCGACTGAGCCACCCGCACGCCCCTTGTTTATGGCATTTTTGCCATGCAAAATACAATGCAAAATTTCTTCATGGAAGGCAGTCAAATTTATTAAACTCCTCTTTTATCATCTCTGGATATTGAATCAGAATAAGAAAGCCCTTTTCTACTCAGAGGTTAAAGAGGAATTCACCCATATTTTCTTCTAGTGCTTCCGTGGTTTTGTATTTTACATTTAGATTCCTGATTCAACAACTCGCAGTTGGGTGGGTCTATTTTTTTTCTTTGTCCACATGGTTAGTCAGTTGCCCCACACGTGAGTTGAGATGACTTCCGTGTCTCCTTTCCTGTACCGATTTCTACTGTGCTTGGCTTCGGTTTTCTATTCTGTTCCATTAGTCTGTCCATCCATCTACCGCTATCATCTGTGTTAATTACTGAGGCTTTATAGCATGTTTTAGTGCCCACTAGTCCTCTGTATAGCGATCTATCGTTGCGATAGCTCTCTATCTATTGGGTTTTAGCACCTTCTTTGTGTACCAGGAATCTGGGAGCAGTGTAGTTGAGGACTCTGGCTTGAGGGTCTCATGAGCTACTCTAGCTGTTGGGCAAGTCTACAGTCAACTCAAGGCTCCATGGAGGCTGAAGCCTGCAGAGTCACCTTCTAAGCTCACTCGTGAGGTTGTGGGCCGGCCTCCGTTCCTTCCTGTCTGGAGACCTCAGTTCCTTGTGGCGTGAGCCTCTCCAAGGGACTGCTCACAACTTGGTTTCCATCAGAATAACTGATCTGAGAGAGAAAGGAAGAGAGATCAAGATGGAAACCTCAGGTTCTATAACCGCGTCTCAGAACTGACATATTATCATGCCTGCTGTATTTTATTGGTTCAACCCAGGAACAGTGTAGGAGGGGATTACGACAGGGAGTGACCACTGGAAGAAGGCGTCACTGGGGGCCCCTTGGAGGACGGCTCCCAAATCTTCCTTCCTAGTCATTGTTGTGCCCAGTACTTTCCTGACTACTTTTGCAGCATGAACTTTAGCATTAGCTTGTCTAAGTTGCTTGCTATTTTTATTGGGGTTCATTAAAATAATAAATTAACTGGGGGCACCTGGGTGGCTCAGTCGGCTGAGCGTCTGCCTCTTGGTTTTGGCTCAGGTTGAGATCCTGGGGTTGTGGGATGGAGCCCCATGTTGGACTCCGTGCTGAGTGTGGAGCCTTCTTGGGATTTTCTCTCTCTCTTCCTCTTGCATTTTCTCTCTCTCACTCTCAAATAAAAAAATTAACTTAAGAATCACTGACATCTTTACAAAGTTGATGGAACCTCCATTCCAAGAACAGAGACATCTTTCTACTTTCTACTTTCTACTTTCTACACCTACTGTTGTGTCTTTCAGCAATATTTTATTTTTATTATTTGCTTTTTTTAGCAATATTTTAAAGTTTTCCTCATTTAGTCTTTACAGATTTCTTGTTAAGTTTCTTCCCAGGAAATCAGTCTTCTTTGTGCTGTTGTAAATAAATTTCTCTGCCATTGCATCTTCTGATTATGGTTTATTGTATATAAAGACTTTTGATTTCTATATGTTAATTTTCTACCCACTCAACTTACTGAAACGTTTTATTGTTTGAGTTAGTTTAATCATTGATTTTCTTGGGTTTTATAGATGCGTTGTCATTATTATCTCCAAATAAGGATAGTTTTATGCCTTCTTTATCATTTCTTATGCTTTAAATTATTTGTCACTCCCACAAATGGCTAATACCTTAGTAAAACGTTGAGTAGCAGAGAGAGTGGGCATTCTTGTCTTTGTTCCTGAACTTAGTGAAATGTTTCTAGTGTTTTTGCTTTTAGTAAGGTACTGGTATTAGGATTAAGATAAAAAATACTAGTGGGGCACCTGGGTTGCTCAGCTAGTTAAGCATCTAACTCTTGATTTCAGCTCAGGTCATGATCTTGAGGTTCGTGAGATCGAGGCTCGCTTGGACTCACTGAGAGCAAGGAGCCTGCTGGGGATTCTCTGTCTCCCTCTCTGCCCTTCCCCTGTTCACACACATGCTCTTTCTCTCTCTCTCTCCTTCTCTCTCACACAATAAGTAAATAAGGTATGTAATATTAATGTATCATATTTTAAGATTCTATGTTACTGTTATGCTTAATAATATGTGATGTATTATGTACATATCATACAGATATACATGCATATCTTTCAGTTTCTATATTCTTCAATGTTTTTATAAAAACAGGGTGTTGAATTTTGTGGAAGGTTTTTTTCATCATTAAGAATAAAATCAGGGGCGCCTGGGTGGCTCAGTCGGTTAAGCCTCCAACTTCGGCTCAGGTCAGATCTCACGTTCGTGGGTTCGAGCCCCGCGTCAGGCTCTGTGCTGACAGCTAGCTCAGAGCCTGGAGCCTGCTTCCGGTTCTGTGTCTCCCTCTCTCTCTGCCCCTCACCCTCTATGCGCTGTCTCTCTCTGTATCAAAAATAAATAAAACATTAAAAAAATTTAAAGAATAAAATCATACAGGGTGGGGTGTCTGGGTGGCTCAGTCGGTTGGGCGTCTGACTTTGGCTCTTACAGTTGGTGGGTTCGAGCCTCGTGTCAGGCTCTGGGCTGACAGCTCAGAGCCGGGAGCCTGCATCGATTCTGTTTCTCCCTCTCTCTCTGCCCCTCCCCCACCCACACCGTCTTTCTCTCAAAAATAAGTAAACATTAAAACATTTTTTAAAAGAATAAAATCATACAGTTTCCCTCCTTATATCTGTTAATACGGTGCATGATATTCATGCATCTCCTCACCTTGAGCCAATCTTGAATTTCTGGAATAAAGCCCATTTGGTCAAGTGTTGGAGGAGGTCATCAAGAGGACAAGATTGCCAGTCACCCCGGCAGCTGGACCCAGGCAGCTGGGGGCTCCTCACCCTCTCCCCGATCCTGGGGATGTGTGTTCTGCTTGGCTTCCCAGCACGGGAAGCTGTCCAAGAACAGCCTTATGAGAGTGACATGCTTTTGGGACCATCTGGACAGTAGATGTGACTGAACTCACTTAAGGTCTTTATATAAACTTTTAGGATTCTGGCTGAGGGGCGCCTGGGTGGCTCAGTCAGTTAAGCGTCCGGCTTTGGCTCAGGTCATGATCTCATGGTTTGTGGGTTCAAGCCCTGCATCGGGCTCTGTGCTGACAGCTTAGAGCCTGGAGCCTGCTTCAGATTCTGTCTCTCTCTCTCTCTCTCTCTGACCCTCCCCTGCTCGTGCTGTCTCTCTCTGTCTCTCAAAAATAAATAAAAGACATAAAAAAAAATTCTGGCTATTTATATTCATGTGCAGGCTTCTGTGTGGACATAGTTTTCAGCTCCTTTGAGAAATACCAGGGAGCACAATTACTGATTGTACGGTGAGATCGTGGGGTTTTCTTTTTTGGTAAGAAACTGCCAAACTGTCTTTCAAACCAGCTGCACCATTTTGTGTTCCCACCAGTTGTCAGTGTTTGGGATTTTAGCCATCCTCATAGGCAGAGTGGTATCTCATTGGTGTTTTAATTTGCATTTCCCCGGTGACCTATGACCCGGAGCATCTTTTCATATGCTTAACAGCCATGTGGGTATCTTCAGTGAGGTGTCTGGTAAGGTCTTTGGCACATTTTTAAATTGGTTTATTTGTTTTCTTATTGTTGAGTTTTAAGGGTTCTTTGTATATTTCGGGCCACAGTCCCCCACCTGATGGGTCTTGTATAAATACTTTTTCCCAGTCTGTGGCCTGTCTTCCCATTCTCTTGACGTTATCTATTTTTTTCTTCTTGACATTATCTTTTAGAGATAGCAGAAATTTTTAAGGAAGTCCAGCTTATTACTTCTTTCTCTCGTGAATCATGCCTTTGGTGTTGTATCTAAAAAGTCATGATCTTACACTTGCAATAATATCATGCTATGCGCCAATTATACCTCAAAAGGACTGGGGGCAGAGGAGTCATGGCCAGACCCAAGGTCGTCTAGGTTTTCTCCAGTGTTATATTCTAGGAGTTCTAGTTTTATATTTTACATTGAGGTCCATTGGGGCACCTGGGTGGCTCAGTCGGTTAAGCGTCCGGCTTCAGCTCAGGTCATGATCTCATGGTTTGTGGGTTCGAGCCCCACATCGGGCTCTGTGCTGACAGCTCAGAGCCTGGAGCCTGTTTCGGATTCTGTGTCTCCCTCTTTCCCTGTCCCTCCCCCACTCATGCTCCGTCTCTGTCTCAAAAATAAGAATTAAAAGAAATGTTTTTAAATAGAATCCATTTATTGATATCCACAAAATTACTTGCTGGAATTTTTGTTAGGATTGTACTGAATCTATAGATCAAGTTGGGAAGAATTGACATCTTGGCAATATTGAGCCTTCCTATCTATGAACGTGGAATCTCTCTCCACTTATTTAGTCTTTCTTTGATTCCTTTCATCAGAGTTTTATAGTTTTCCTCATATAGATTTTGTATGCGTTGTGTTCGATTTATACCTAAGCATTTCATGTTGGGGAGGATGCTATGGAAATGGTTTTGTGTTTTTAATTTCAAATTCTACTTGTCCATTGCTTGTATATAGAAAAGAGATTGACTTTTTTTTAAAAATAAGATTTTATTTTTAAGTAATCTCTATACCTACCATGGGGCTTGAACTCACAACCCTGAGATCAAGAGTCACATGCTCTGCCAACTAAGCCAGCCAGGCTCCCTAGAAAGAAATTAACTTCTGCATATTAGCCTTGTATTCTGCAAACTTGCTATGATCACTTATTAGTTTTAGGAATTTATTGTTGATCCTCCAGATTTTCTACATCGATGATCATATCATCTGTGAACAAGAGCAGCTGTATTTCTTCCTTCTCAGTCTGTATCCCTTTTATTTCCTTGTCCTGTCTGATTGCATTAGCTAATACTTCCGGCGGAATGTTGAAAAACGGTGGTGAGAGGGCACATCCTTGCCTTGTTCCTGGTCTTATTTGCAAAACTTTGGGTGTCTCACCATTAAGTGTGATGTTATCTGTAGCATTTTTGTAGATACTCTGTATGAAGTTAGGGAAGTTTCTCACGATGCCTAATTTACTGAGAGTTTTTATCATGAATGGGTGTTGGGTTTTGTCAAATGCTTTTTCTGTATCTACATATGATTTTATTTATTTAAAAATTTTTAATGTTTATTTTATTTTTTGAGAGGGAGGGAGAGAGAGACAGAGTGAGAGCAGGGGAAGGGCAGACAGAGAGGGAGACACAGAATCCGAAGCAGGCTCCAGGCTTCCAACTGTCAGCGCAGAGCCCAATGCGGGGCTCGAACCCCTGAACCATGAGATCATGAGCTAAAGTCAGAAGCTTAACCTACTGAGCCACCCAGTCGCCCCTACATGTGACTTTATTTTGAAGCCTGGCTTCCCAGCAGTCACCCCTGAGTCAGGGGAGGCGACTGGTCAGCATTTAGTCAGAGGCTGTGCTCGAGACCCCGTGTCGGTGACACTTCTGCCCCGTGTTGTTGCGTCTGTACGTGGCCTGGGGCATGTTTTCCAATCTGCCCTGTCCTGCCTAATGATTGCCCCTTCGTGGGTGTGGCCTAGTACAGGTGTGCAGCCTCCCCAACTCCCAGCACGGACCCCAGGAGTACGGAGGGCTCGTCCTGGCTGTCTCTTTCCCTGATTCTCCGTGAGATTTCCAGTTGCTCTGGCATTTTAGTTGTTGCTGCTGGGATCAACAGCTGGCTGAGGTTGGACGCTTAACCGACATAGCCACTCAGGCGCCCCTATCTTATACTTCATTTTAGAGAGAGAAATAGTAAATGGGAGAGTGGGGTAGAGGGAGGGAGAGAGAGAGAGAGAGAGAGAGAGAATTTCAAGCACGCTCCATACTTAGCACAGAACCCAGCTGAAATCAAGAGGCCAAGGCTCAACCAACTGAGCCACCCATGCGCCCTTGGCGGTCTTTACCCCATGGCGGCCTTTCCACCTGGGCAGACGGTCTGCGCCACACCTGCTTGGTAGTATTTTCGTTGTCACTGTTTTTTAGAACTTAGTACTTCAGTTTGTTTCCCCCAAATGACTTTGGGTTTTGTGTTTATGAATAATCATCTCATTTTATTACATTGGGGTCGGAGCATAGTGTCCACCTTTCTACTTTATTGACCTTACGGAGGATTTCTTTGTGGCGAAAGCGTGATTAGGATCTGTTGTTGTCCTTGTTTCGTTTCTTTGGATTCATGGTTGTTTCTTCGTGGGGGGAGTCCTCCTCTGTTGATGTGCTTACTTTTCTGATTTGGGGTTTTTTTTAGAAGTCCAATGCCCTATCCATTGCGCTATGGAGCCACCTTGATTTTTGGTTTCTTTGTCAATTAATTAATTAAGTAAGTATTATTTTTTAAAGTTTATTTTGAGAGAGAGAGAGAGAGAATGGGAAGGTGGGCAGCAGAGAGAGGGAGGTGGATACAGAGGATCAGAAGGAGGCTCTGTGCTGATAGCAGCGAGCCCAACGTGGGGCTTGAACTCATGAATGGTGAGATCATGACTGAGCCAAAGTCTGATGCTTAACCAACTGAGCCACCTAGATGCCCCCTATTTAAGTGGCTCTGCGCCCAGTGTGGGGCCTGAACTCCTGGTCCTGAGACCCAGGGTCCCATGCTCTACCAAGTGAGTCAGCCAGGTGCCCCCATTTTGTTCTGGCTTTTAATAAGAGCTCCATACAGATCTGTTAATAATCTTCTTGTCCATTTTTGTGGTGTTGAGTGTTACAAGATGCCTAGTTCAACAGCATTCTCGTGTCAATATAGCAAAGTCCACAGGTGAGTGGATTTTCATTTGTTTGGTGGGGGGAGGGGCTCATGGCCTCCAACTGTTTTCTCTTTGGCATTGTAAGACCTAAAATTTCCCCTTTTGTTTTTTTACCCCCTTCACCACCCAGTTGCCCAAGGACACCTCTTGCTCATTTGGGCCTTTTTTTCCTTCTCTCAGAACCTATTCATTTTATTCTATTTTACTTTACTTTTTAATTTTTTTAAACATTTATTCATTTTTGAGAGACAGAGACAGAGCACAAGCAGGGGTGAGGTAGAGAGAGGGAGACACAGAATCTGAAGCGGGCTCCAGGCTCTGAGCTGTCAGCACAGAGCCCAACATAGGGCTCGAACTCAAGAGCTGTGAGATCATGACCTGAGCCAAAGTGGGAGCTTGACTGATTGAGCCACCCAGGCGCCCCCTATTCATTTATCTCATTTCATTTTTTATTTTATTTTGAGAGAGAAACAGACAGAGTATGAGTAGGGGAGGGGCAGAGAGAGAAGGAGACACAGAATCTGAAACAGGCTCCAGGCTCTGAGCTGTCAGCACAGAGCCCGATGTGGGGCTCGAACCCACAAACCGTGAGATCATTACCTGAGTGGAAGTCAGATGTTTAACTGACTGAACCACCCAGGTGTCCCTAAAATTGCTGTATATTTTAAAAATCATTATGTAAGCACCCTCTTTCTGTCAAGTAATGCTTTTAACCTGAAATTTATTTTTTTTCTGAAACTAATATAGCTATTCTAACTTTCTCTTAGCATTTGCCTGATTTTTTCCTCTGTCCTTGTGGTTCCAAATTCTTTATATCTTCTGTTTTATGTATATCTTTTATAAATAGCATGCAGTGCTAATATGCTATTTTATAAACAGCAGATTAGTTAGCATAGTGTAAGTGGTCCGGTGATGAATGTGGTCGGCAGAAAAACGCCCCCCCAACGATGCCCACATCCCAGTTCCTGGCAACTGTGAACATTGTCCTCACATGACAGAAGATGCTTTACAGGGGCACCGGGGTGGTTAAGTCTGACTTTGGCTCAGGTCATGATCTCACAGTTCGAGTCTGAAGCCCAGTCAGGCTCTGTGCCAACAGTCTGCAAAGCCTGCTTTGGATTCTCACTCCCTCTCTCTCTCTGCTCCTCCCCCACTTTCTATCTCTCTACAAATAAATAAAGCTGTTTTCTTTTCATTTTTTTAAATATTTATTTTTGAGAGAGAGCATGTGTGTGCGCAAGCTGGGGAGGGGCAGAGAGAGAGGGAGAGGGAAGATGCAAGGCAGGGTCTGGGCTGACAGCAGACAGCTAGATACAAGGCTTGAACTCACAAACCGCAAGATCATGACCTGAGCCAAAGTCAGATGCTTAACCAACAGGGCCACCCAGGTGCCCCATAAATCAAAACTTAAAAAAAACAAAAGAACTTTGCAAAAGTGATTACGTCTAGGATCTTGGGCTGGAGAGAGAGACAACTTGGATTCTCTAGGTGGGCCCAATGTCATCATGAGGGTCCTTGAAAGTGGAAGTGGGTCCGAGTTAGAGATGCTCCCTCTGCTGCAGTCTTTGGAGATGGAAGAGGGAGGTCATGAATCAAGGGACACGAGCCACCTCCCCAAGCAATGAGACCTTCCTGACACTTTGATTTTAGCAGGTTGAGAAGCACTTTGGACTTCTGACCCCCAGAACTGTAAGATAAGAGATTTGTATTGCTTTAAACTGCTCAGTGTGTGGTGATTTGTCACAGCAGCAAATAGAGATCCGAAACGATAAGCAACTTCAAATATCTCAGTGGCTTTCAAAAACCAAAGTCGATCTCTTACGTGAGTGACATGCCCTTGACCAGCTGGGCTTTGGATCCATTTCGTGTCTTCTTTATTCCAGACTCCAGGCTGGAGAGGCTGCCCAGGGCCGATGGAAAAGAGCAAGGGCAGAAGCATTCTGGGAGCTCACAGCTTCTGCTCAGATGGGACATCACCCATTTCAGCTCAAATTCCGGGAACTGAAGCAACCCACCTGGGTAAGTACAAAATGGGGTAGGGAGTAAAATTGTCCCAGAGGAAGGACGCCTGTCTTACTGGGAGGGACCAGCATGTAGAAAGGCCCTGGGGCAGGGAGTGGAGGGACAGAGTGGACAGAAGAATTGAAAGAAGCTGGGGGTCCCCGGAGGGTTGGAGGGGCAGGGCCAGGGACGGGCTGGAGAGAGGAGGAAGCCGGACGGGGCGGGGCCTGGCGAGCCGTCCAGTCGTCCAGTGAACACAAACAGAGTGCTTACCCAGGAGGCTCGGAGTCAGCGCTGGACGTTCGGGGACAGACGAGGCCAACAAGGTCCCTGATCCGAAGGCAATGACCTCGTGAGATGATGGCAGACAGTGATCATAAAAGTACCACAGGTAAGGAGTTTGTATTTTGTTAAAAGGACTATTTTCTTTTTAATTTTTTAAATGTTTATTTATTTTTGAGAGAGGGAGAGATGGAGTGCGAGTGGGGGAGGGGCAGAGAGAGAGGGAGACACAGAATCCGAAGCAGGCTCCAGGCTCTGAGCTGTCAGCGCAGAGCCCAATGCGGGGCTTGAACCCACAAACCGCAAGATCATGACCTGAGCTGAAGTCAGACGCCTAACTGATTGAGCCACCCAGGTGCCCCTAAAAGGACTATTTTTAAAAGATCATTGCAGCTCTAGAGAGGGTCAAGAGCACAGGAAGTCAGAGACTGCCCAGCAGACCCCTGGGGTAGTCAGGCCGGAGGTGAGGCCCGGGGAGGCAGTGGGAGGAGAGGCGGGCATGGATTCGGGAGAGAGTTTTGAGCTGTAATCCACAGGAGGTAGTGATGCATTGGATGTTGGGGGTGACAAAGTAGAAGTCCTTCCAAAGTCTTGCCCCAGAGAACACTGCCCAGCAAGGGGCACGAAGAAGCAACCTGAGGGACTCTTACCCCAAAGCAGGACTACTGTGCGCTTCCACTGACATAAGGTTCAAACAGGCACAATTAAAAACTAGCCTATGAGGACGAGTCCAGAATAGTGACTGGCGTTGGGGGAAACGGAGAGAGGGGGGAAACGGAGAGAGGGGACACCAGAGACCCAGCAGGACATGTGGGGCCGCTGCTGGCTACACAAGTGTGTTCTGAAAATTCATCGTTACTCATTTCTGTTCTGTGCACTTTTCTACGCAGCTGCTGTGCTGTGATAAAATATTACATAAATAAATAAAAACATAAATAAAATAAAACCTAAAAAATTAAAAATGATTTCTAGTTTTTGTTGTTGTTGCTATGTTAATTTAATTTAAAATTAAAGTTTATTTATTTACTCTGAGGGAGAGGGAGAGTACGCACAAGCGAGGGAGGGGCGCAGAGGAGAGACAGAATCCCAAGCAGGCTCCGCACCATCAGGGCTGAGCCCATCGTGGGGCTCGAACTCACAAACTGAGATCATGACCCGAGTGGAGAGCAAGAGTCAGATCCTTTACCAACTGAGCCACCCAAGCACCCTTGTTGCTATGTTTATTTTATTATTAAAAATTTTTAAAGTTTTATTTATTTATTTTGAGAGAGAGGGAGAGAGCACAAGCAGGGAGGCACAGCGAGAGGGAGAGAGAATCCCGGGCAGGCTCTGTGCTATCAGTGTGGAGCCTGATGTGGGTGACGCAGGGCTTGAACTCACAGACCAAACAGCGAGATCATGACCTGAGCTGAAAGCAGGAGTCAGATGCTCAACCTGAGCCATCCGGGCATCCCTGTTGCTGTGTTAACTGTCGGTAAGATGGGGAAACGGAGGAACGGACGGGTTCATGGGGGCAGATGATGAGAAACCAAGGGGAGAAAACCAGCAGAGCTGTCCGAGAGGCAGCCGGGGGTACGAGTGTGGATTTGGAGGAGCGTCAGGGCTGGGAAGAATCTTTGGAGCCTCTGGAAGGATTTATAGCTGGTGGAATAAATAAAGCAATTCGGGAAGCAAACCGGGGAGCAGGTGCCAAGGAAAGGGGCCCAGGACCAGGCCTGGACGTTTGGCTGTCCTCGGCTTCCGGGATCCGTGTTCCATGGTAACCCTCTGGGCATGCGCACTCAGGGCTCGCAGCCAGCTCCTCCTTCCTGCCCTCCCTGCCCGCCCCTGCCCCCAGGCCTGCGTCTCTGCCCCAGCCAGCCTCCTACACACCTACCCGGGGCGGTTTCAACCCTGAGCCTCTGGCTGCCTCTCTCCTCTCTGGATTTTGTCTCTCTCTTGGGCTTCTTGAGACCCTTAGATGGAAGAATCTCTACCTTTGAAATCCTATATTTTAAAAAATTGATAATTGAAAATCATTATAATGAAAAGGTTGCTCTATGAAAGACAATTCAAGGGAGGGGAAAAGATGAGCTATAGTTTGGGAGAGAATATTTCCAAATCATATATCTGACAAAAGCTTGTATCCAGAATATGTAAAGAACTCTCTAAACTCAACAATAAGAGGGGCGCCTGGGTGGCTCAGTCGGTTAAGCATCCAACCCTTGATTTTGGCTTGGGTCATGATCTCACGGTTCATGGGTTCAAGCCCCACATTGGGCTCTGAGCTGACAGCATGGAGCCTGTTTGGTATTCTCTCTCCCCCTCTCTCTTTGCCTCTCCCACACTTGTGCGCCCCCCAATAAATAAATAAACTTAAATAAAAATAAACTCGACAGTAAGAAAACAAACAATCCAGTTAACAAACAGGCAACAGACTGGAACAGACACTTCGCCAGAGAAGATGCATGGACACAAGTGTCCTGGGGCTGCCGTATGACAAAGTACCACAAACTGGGGGTCTTTGAAGACACAGTTACCATCTCTGACCGTGCTGGAGGCTACAAGTCCAAACTCAAGGTGTTAAGGGGCCATGCTGTCTCTCTGGTGGGTGCCGGCCGTCTCTGGTGTTCTTTAGCTGGCCGCCACAACACTCTAATCTCCGCTTCTGTTGTGACATGGCTGTCTTCCTCTGAATGTCTGTCTTTACCTGCTCTGTGTGTCTGTCTGTGTCTCTTCTCTTCTTCTAAGGACACCAGTCATACTGGACTGGGACGTACCCTAATCAACTATGACCTCATCTTAGCTTGATGACATCTGCGGAGACCGTATTTCCAAACAACATCACTTTCACAGGAAGTGATGGGGGAGGTGACTTCAGTACATCTTTTGGGGGCAGCAACTCAGTCCGCAACAGAAAATAAGCACATGAAAAGATGTTCAATATCATTAGCCATTAAGGAAATGGAAATTGAAACCACACGACTAAGGGAACCAAATAAGAAGGAAGCATGGTTAGACACAGAAGGTGTGTAACACGTTACACATAGGATTCCAGTGAAGATTGTTTCATTAACATGTGTTGCTTAGAAACCCAATTATCAAAAGTTTATACGTGGATGACGTCAGATGTTACTAAAAAATGGTGAAGAAGGTACATGTTCATTTGCAGGTGGGAACCCACAGGACCACAAGAAAGAATATCGGTAATTCCAAAACTGTCTTGGAAAAGCAGCCACTCTGAAGAACAGTGTGGCGGTCTCTCATAAAGTTATACATTTACCGTATGACCCCTGCCCGGTGTTGACCCTGGAGAGATAAAAACCTGTGTCCGTGTAAAATCTCGTTCACAAAATTCATAGCATCTTCATTTGTAATGGTCCATACTGGAAATAACCTGGTCCGTACAGTCGAATACTAGATGGGAACAGAAACTCTTGGGAATAAAAAGGAAGGAAGCGTTGATACACGCAACACCTGGATGGGTCTCAAGGGCACTGTGTTGAGGGAAAAAGCCAGTTTCAGAAGGTCATATGCAGTATGATTCCAATTATGTAATGTTCTTTTTAAAAACTTTTTTTTAATGTTTATTTGTTTTTGAGAGAGAGAAAGAGACAGAGTGCAAGCAGGGCAGGGGCAGAGAGAGGGGGACACAGAATCTGAAGCCGGCTCCAGGCTCTGAGCTGTCAACACAGAGCCTGACGTGGGGCTCGAACCCACAAGTTGCGAGATCATGACCTGAGCCGAAGTTGGACACTCAACCAACAGAGCCACCCAGGCGCCCCCTATTATGTAATGTTCTTAATATGATTAGTCACAGAAATGGAGCCCAGATTACTGGTTGCCAGAGGCAGGGGGTGGGAAGGAGGGTGTGACTCTAAGGGAGTCAGGAGGGGGTTCCTTTGGGGGATGGAATTGTTCTGTATCCTGTTGGGAGGTGGGAGATACACCGTTCCATGCATGTAATAACATTTATAGAACTGGACACCAAAAAGTAGAAAATCAAAAAGTGAGTGCTTGGGGTGCCTGGGTGGCTCAGTCAGTTGGGCGTCCAGCTTCGGCTCAGGTCATGATCTCACAGTTCGTGGGTTCGAGCCCCACATCAGGCTCTGTGCTGATGGCTAGCTCAGAGCCTGGAGCCTGTCTTCAGATTTTGTTTCTCCCTCTCTCTCTGACCCTCCCCTGCTCATGCTGTGTGTGTCTCTCTCTAAAATAAATTAAAACATTAAAAAAAAAGCGAGTGCTTGTAAAAACTGATGAAATCCAAATAACGTGTATGGTTTTGTCCTGCTGACGTCAATTTCCTGGTTCTAACTGGTCTCTGGTTTTCTAAGATGTTACACTTGGGGGAAGCTGGGGGAAGGGGGCACAAAAACGAATGAAAGAGGAGAGATCACAAGCAACCCCACAGAAATCAAAACAAGAATAAGAGAATATCACAAGCAATTATATGCCAACAAATTGGGCAATCTGGAAGAAATGGACCAATTCCTCGAAACACATAAGTTACCAAAACTGAAACAGGAAGAAACAGAAAATTTGAACAGACCCCTCACCAGTAAAGACATTGAATCAGTAACCAAAAGCCTCTCAACAAGCAAGAGTCCAGGACCGGATGGCCCTCCAGGGGAAATCTCCCAAATATTTAAAGAAGAGTTAACACCCATTCTTTTGAAGCTGTTCCAAAAACTAGAAATGGAAGGAAAACTTCCAAACTCATTCTCTGAGGCCAGCATTACCTTGATCCATCAGACAAACCAGACAAAGAACCCACTTTCCATACTTAAGCAAGATCCGTGTGAGTCTAAGTTCAGATCCGTGTGAGTCTAAGTTCTTTCAAAATACAAAATGAAAAACCAAATTCTCTGCAGGGTGGAGTGTCAGATGCCCAAGGCTGCCACGGAAGGGGATGGGCCTGAAGCCACCTACGAGCTGTTTTATACCAACGGGGGGGGGGGGGTCAAAAATACAGCTGCTTTGGGGGATTCATTCACTCATTCCTTCCTTCCTTCATTCTGAACACCTCCTCGGTGTCGGGCTCTGTCCTGAAACAGCACCAGACCAGACAGCCGGGCTCCCTGCCTTATGCTTCAAGGTGGGGCCTGGGCCAGACAGCCAGGTTGAAATGTGGCCCCTCGCTCACTAGCAGTGTGGCCTGCGGTGAGTTACTTAACCTTTCAGTGAAACAAACAACCAAACTGTGGTTTAGTTGTTGTAGTTGCCGTTTGTAAAATGAGGATATTAATATCCGCTTCAAGGGGCGCCTGGGTGGCTCAGTAGATTAACTGTCCAACTTCGGCTCAGGTCATGATCTCATGGTTTGCGGGTTCGAGCCCTGTGTCGGGCTCTGTGCTGACAGCTCGGAGCCTGTAGCCTGCTTCAGATTTCTGTGTCTCCCTCTCTCTCTGCTCCTCCCCCACTCATGCTCTGTTTCTCTCTGTCTCAATAATAAATAAACATCAAAAAAATTCTTTTTAATCCGCTTCATGGGGGGGTTGTGAGGAACGCATGAGCTGATTCAACTATGGCTCTCTAGTGACAAGTTTAGGGGGCTTGGTATGGAGATTATGGGTTTACAGCTTCCTTTCTGGGGAGACTAATGACAAACATATGAGGGGAAACAGGTGTGTGTGTGCACACACACAGACACACACTGACACACACACACACACACACACACACACACACAGGGTGGCCTGATGGAGACCCAGTACTCAGGAAAAGCCTGAGCAGCCTCAAGGGAGCATGGGAGGTAGCCGCAGGAAGAGCATGAAACCCACAGAAACCAGAGACACAGAGACCCAAGACCCAAGGAAAGGACTCAGAGCAGAGAGACTAAGAGACCAAGAAATGGAGAGATTCAGAGACACTCATAGAGACTCAGAAACCCAGAGATTCTAAGCCACCCAGAAACAAAGAGATGTCCTGAGACCCAGAGTGACCAAGAGATTCAGAGATGCATATAGAGACCTAGAGACTGAGAGAGAACCAGCGACCCAGAGAGAGCCCAAAACACCCAGAGCATCAAAGAGACCCACAGATGCAGAGAGGCCAAAGGACTCAGAGGTATCAGAGACCTGACAGAGATCCAGTGACCCAGAGAGACCGGGAGAGATCCAGAGATACCAAGAAGCTCTGAGGCACAGAGAGACCAAGAGACCCAAAAACATCCAGGTACCCAGAAACTGGGAGAGACTGAGAAACAGCAGAGAGATCAAGAGATTAAGAGACTTAGGACACAGAACAGGAGGGTCGTCCCTAGGACTAGAAATTCACACTAACAGCCATAGTCAAAGCCTGAGCCTGGGAGCAAAAGCAGAGATGGCTACTGCATGTCCAACCAGTGACGAGCGGCTGGGTCACAGGAAGGAGCCTGCGTCCAGGGTCCGGGGACCTGGGCTCCAAACCTGGTCCTGCGCTCCCCACCCACGTGGCCCAGTCACATTTCCTTCATCTTTCATTCAAATGTCAGAGGTCGAGGCCCCGAGCCTCAGTTGACCATCTGAAAAATGGCAACGAGAACCACAAAACCTACTACCCAGGGGCAGGTGTGTTGGTCACGTGACTTGAGCCCACTTCCGTTGTCACCGGTGGTGGGACTCTGAGCATAAATGATTCAACTTCTTTCTGGCCTCCGTTTCTATTAAAATATGTGTTTTATTTTTTATTTATGGTTTTAAGTTTATCTATTTTGAGAGAGAGAAAAGCAGGGGAAGGGCAGAAAGAGAGGGAGAGAGAGAATCCCAAGAGGGCTACGTGCTGTCAGCACAGAGCCCGATGTGGGCCTTGATCTCAAACCGTGAGATCATGACCTGAGCTGAAATCCAGAGCTAGACACTTAACCGACTGAGCCACCCGGGCGCCCCTAAAATCTGCATTTTAGAAGTCACCTGTCACCACCTCACATTCATTAGGATGGTTACTATCAACAAAACAGAAAGTACCAAGTGTTGGCAAGAATGCGGAGAAGTTGTGCAAATGGATGGTGGTGATGGTTGCACACCGATATGAATGCGCTTCAAACTACTGAACTCAAAAATGGCAAGGTAGTAAATTTTACATTATGTGTATTTTACCACAATAAAAAAATTGGGGGAAAAAAGTGTCACCTGTCACATGTGGAAAGAAGTGCAGGTGCTGACTGTCCCATAGGGTTGGAGAGGGAGTAAATGAACTGGTGAAGACGAAAGTCTTAAGGGGCAGCTTGAGGCAGGGAGAGGGCTTGACCGTCTTTGGCAAAGGCCGCCTCTCCAGGCTTGGAGCCACTGGCCAGGCTTCCCCAGCCGCTAACGGATCTTGGGAAGGGTTTGTGGACTCTGGGAATTCTCACGCCAGGTCACGTTCTTCTCTGCTTCCTAGGTTTTGAGATTCCCGGATGTGAAACAAACACAGGCACAGCCCAGCGACCCTGCGCTCCCAAGGCTCAATCGGTGAAGGGTGCCCGGGCCTCATTTCCGGTCCCTGCATCTTGGCTCCACCTTCATAAAGAGGTGGGGAGGGGGCCATGCCGCTTATTCAGGCCCTGGGGTCCCGCTGGCCTGCCTTTACCCCTCTTGAAGGTGGTGAAGCTTTGGAGAAGCTCTTACCTTGGGGAGCCACAGCTGGGAGGCGAAGGTGGAGACCAAGTTCAGGCCAGGAAGAGGCGAGTAGTGATGGCCCAAAGGCCCGCCCCCTCTCCAGGAAGGGGCCTGATTGGTGGAGGGCTGCGGGGGCGGGGCAGAGCCGGGGCTCTATAAATACAGCCCGCCTGGCGCCCGGAGTTAATGCTGTAGGTAATCCCCTAGCTCAGGTAAGGCTTCTTGGAGGAGGCTGGGCTGCTCGCGGGAGCCTAGGTGGAGGCCCCCAGGTTGGCCACGGGGTGCTGGGCGGCACCTTCTGAGCTCCGTAGTTGGCGTCTCTCCCCGTGGTTTGAAACGTTTGAGGTGGCCCTCCCTCAGCTTGCTCTAAAGGCAGGTATCTGTCTAATAACATCCCCGTACCCCCCTCACCCCGGGCCTCAGTTTACTCTCCGCGAATAAAAGGGTTGGTGGTCCTTACAGGTGTGCCACTTTGGGCTGGGGTGAAGGGGTGGTTGGGTGTTGGGGAGGAATTAAACTCTTCCAGCTTTGGGGGTCAGACAGGCCCCGCCCTTAAGTGGCAGCAAGTGTGCCCGCTCTGCCTCCTGTGTTTGCAAGAATGAGTATTGGGGTGTACCCACCTTCTGGGGTTTAACATTTAGCAGCTCCAGGGGTGCCTGTCGCTGACATTCTTGCTCTCCGGCCCGGCCTGGGGCGCAGGGACCTGGTGCGACAGCTGCGGCCAGTCGGCTGCTTTTCTGGCCTCCCCAGCCCACGTGGACCCCAGTTTCTGTCCTATCCGAGCCCCACCCCCACCCCCATCTCAGTCCCCGACTTTCCACCTTCTGGAGGGCCCCTGTCAGACCAGCCTCGACCCCCTCCACTGGTGAGGGGCAAGGGGGTCAGTGCGATGCTGAGTCTCCAGGCTACTTTCTCTCCAGGCCGCCCTGCCCCACTCAGCCCCATTCACCCCCACCGCCATGAGATGAGCGACACGCAAGACTTGGCCACTTTCCCCGTGGTTGCCACCCAGGTGAAGCTGGGGGGCTGGAGCAGGCAGGGCGGGGGCAGCGCGTCTCTGCACCCACGCCCGCACCAGGAGCTCCAGGCCTTCCTCAGCCTTCTGGGTGAGTTCCCCGGTGGGGGGGCTCTGGGAACCCAGTGTGAGCCAGTGTGAGGGGCGGGACTGCACCTGCCCGGGGCAGGCATCTGAACCCTCTGTCCTTTCCCTTCCCAGGAGACCCCAGGGGGAAGGGAGGGGCCATGTCACAGGTGGGCTGGCTGGAGGCTTGGGCCCTGGAACTTCCGGTGCCACTCCTGGCTTGTGGGGGGCGGGTGATAACCCCAGTCCATCACTCCTCTTCTCTCGTCTAGAGCACAGTTTCCTGCAGGAATTCCTTTCCAGAGATCCCTGTTTCCAGATTTCGGATAAGGTGAGGTGACACGGGGAATAGAAGGCGAGGGCCACAAGGGACTTGAATGCTGCTGTTTCGTTGTGTCCTCTGGTCTAATGGAGGGAGCACCTCCCTTTTAAATCCTTGTTTGTGTTTTTCATTTTTTTGAAGTCTATTTTTGAGAGAGACAGAGAGAGCGTAAGCAGGGGAGGGGCAGAGAGAGAGAGAGAGAGAGGGAGAGAGAGAATCCCAAGCAGGCTTCATACTGTCAGCCCAGAGCCCGATGTGGAGCTTGAACCCAGGAAACCATGAGAGAGTTCAGATGCTTAACCAGCTGAGCCACCCAGGCGCCCCTAAATCTGTGTTTTCACCCCTCCGCTTCCCCTGGGTTCTCTAACCCGCACCACGGCTTCCTTGGGTGCAAATGGGCTCCACACAGCCCCCTCCTCCCCCTCCCCTAGCTGTCACCTCTGCCCCTCTCTGTCTGCAGTATCTCCTGGCCATGGTGCTGGTCTACTTCCGGCGCGCCCACCTGCAGCTCAGCGAGTATACCCACAGCAACTTGTTCTTGGCGCTGTGAGTGGCCAGGGCAGGGGGTGGGGGTCCTCGCTAGGAGTTGTAGGAGGGGGCAGGGCCGGTGCTTACTTCTACTTTCTCCCCTGGCGCCCCCCCCCCCACCGAGGCCAGGTTTCTTGCAAATGACATGGAGGAAGATGTGGAGGACCCTAAATGTGTGATTTTTCTGTGGGCCCTGGGAAAACATTGGCGAGGTCGGGTGACAGACTTCCTGCATCAGAGGGACAAGCTGTGGGCCCGGATGGGCTTCCGGGCCATGGTGAGCCGCCAGTGCTGCGAGGAGGTGAGGCCTCACCATCCTGGGGTGGGGGGAACAAGGCCAGACCTCTCCCCCCTCCTCCATTGACACTCCGCTCTCCTCACGCCAGGTCATGGCCAAGGAGCCGTCCCATTGGGCCTGGACCCGAGAGCGGCGTCCCCACCACGGTGGGGCTCAGAGGGGCTGCCCAAAGGCCCGGGTGCCCCTCCCCAGAGGCCCGGGCCTCTCGCCTCCTCACTGTTCCCTCTGCAGCTCGCTCCCAGCCCACAGCCCCTGCGGCCACCAGCCCCGCCCCTTGCCTGTCTTATCCAAGTGCCCTTCCCCAAGCCCTGAGTGCCACCGCCGTCCCTCCCAAGCTTGTCTCTCAGTGGCTGAAGAGCCCTTGGTGGGGGGCTTCCTCATCATCCTCCCCCCCCAAGTGCACCTGCAGCCAGGCACCTACACTCTCCACAGTGAGTTGGGGACAGGAGCTGGGGGTGGGCGTGGGAGCCTGGGAGGCAGATGTGGGGCCCAATGGGAAGTAGGGGCCCAGGTCCCGGCTTTGCCCCCGCCTGGCTGGGCACACTCGATATTTGCTCTCTGAGCCTCTCCCTGAACTTTCTCCCCAGTCCTCCCAGAGCCTCCACCGTGCCCTGGGCGCTGACATTTGCGGGGTGAAGAGCAGCCCACCTGCTTGCCTGCTGACCCGAGCCCTCCTGGCTGTGCCCCACCCCAGCCCCTGCCCTTCTGTCTTATCGGCCTCAGGCTGGCAGTGCTGCCCAGGACCCCCAGTGCCCTCCACCCAACTGTACCCACTCTGACCCTGGCCCCTCTAATAAACTCATGTCTACAGGACACCGGCTGTGCTTAGGCCCTGGCCTGGCTCCTTGACCCAGGGTAGGGGTAGGGAGGGAATCGGAGGAGTGGGGGGTCTGCCCACTTTCGGTATCAGTGATTGAGACTCGTGAGCGGAGGCTCTGTAACAACAAGTTTCCCTCCCATTGATGAGCGGTCATCCTGAACCTCGGTTTCCCCTCTGTGACGCCACGTATGCACGATGACATCTACACACAGTGTAGATGGGGGTGAATGAGAAGGCAGTATATTCAGCCCTCACAGGAGGCCCAGGACCCCGCAGGACCAAAGAAAGCTGACATGGAGAAACATTCCATAGCTCAGACATGGTGGCAGGACCTGGTAATTTTAGGAAGAAGACCTGGTCCCTGCCCTGGGCTGCAGTCAAATATCATGTAATGATTATAATACACCTGTCCCCCAGGCCCCCAAAGTAAACTTGTTAATGAGGGAGCAGAGAAGCCTTTCCAGAGAAGGCGGCATTTGAACTAGACCTTGAACAATGTCAGGTTTGCCCATGAAGGGGCAGAGATTGGGAGGTGGGATATTCTTGGACAGTCTAGAGTCGAGATGAAGACTTGGTCTCTGGTGCCGACAGCTTAATTCCACACCCCTGGTTCCTGTGTGACGTTGGCATGTTACTCCGTCCGCCAACTGGGTATTGCTCTAAAATGGGTATTGTGGGAGGTTTGAATTGATTAATCCCAGTGGGTGTCAAGCGGTCTCAAGAGCAGAGCCCAGGGGCGCCTGGGTGGCTTAGTCCCTTAAGCGTCCAGACTTGATCTTGGCTAAGGTCTTGATCCCAGGGTCTCTCAGGGTGGTGAGTTCAAGCCTGAGGTGGGGTTCATGCTTGGCTGGAAACCTACTCAGAAAAAAAAAGAAGGCACAGAGCTCCGATGTAAGCCCCAGGTGTGACTAGTAGAGGGAACGGCTGCTCAGGGGATGTCCGAAGGGGAGGGTGTATTTGGGGAGTGGCTGGAACCGAGGCTGGAAAAGTCCACAAGGGTCGAAAGGGAGAATCCGGACACTTACTATCTTGCGTGCTCTACCAGTGGCTCCCGAAAAATACAGAAGTAAGAAAGCCTGGAGATTGAGGACATTAGAAGCCAAGACGAGGGCTGCCAAGTATTTTTAATTTGTTTTCCAAATAAGTAACATACTCACAAGTACCTTTTAAGTTCTGAACCAAGAGTCACTTCCTACCCCTGGCTCCTCTCCCCGGAAACAATAAAACTAATAGTTTATGTCCTTCCTGAGAAAGAATATAAACCCACATAACCAACTGTGGTGTAATAAACATATGTATTTGGTCTTATCCCTGGTTCCTGGCACAGAGTTACTAAAACCTTACGATGTTCTGAGTCATAGGAGTGATTTTTGTTATTCACACTGAGCCCCTTTGGGCCACACCTGAATTTGTGTTAATGAGGCAACTCAGGGTGGGGCCCCTACTTAGCTTCCGAGTGGGGGCTGGTCACCAGAAAGGCCAGTCAAGAGTGGGAACTGGGGGAGAGGGAGGAATGGAAATTGGAGCAATTCTGGGTTGGTGAGCAGGGATGTGCTGGGAGGGTGGCCCGGCTAGAGAGGGCCCGAAGCTCTTCCCCCCTCCCCACCACACCTTGCCCTACACACCTCTCTGGCTGCTTCAGAGTTGTATCCTTTATTGTTATTTATTTTTTTTAATGTTTATTTTATTTTCGAGAGAGAGAGAGAGACACACACACAGAGTGTGAGTCAGAGGGGGTGGCAGAGAGGGGGAGGGAGTTGTCAGCACAAAGCCTGACGTGGGGCTCGAACCCATGAACTGTGTGATCAAGACCTGAGCCAAAGTCGGACGCTTGACCAACTGAGCCACCCAGGTACTCCTAGAGTTGTATCCTTTAAAATAAAACTCGAAAGTAAATAATAATAAACCACTTTCTTGAGGTCTGTGAGTCCCCTACCAAACCATCAAAGCTGAGGGGGGGGGGGTTGTGGGCACCCCAGACTTGTAGTAGGCCAGACAGTGGGTCACCTGGGTATCCATTTGTGGCTGGCATCTTGGGGGACTGAGCCCTTAACCTACGGGATCTGTGCTAACTGGGAATTTGTCAGAACTGAATTGAACTATGTGTAGAAAAGTCACATGTATTTGGTACCTGGGAAGAAACACATTTGATGTGAGATGTGGTGTCAGAAAAAAGATACCACACCAAATATGCCTGTATGTCCCGTCCCTCCCCTTCCCCCCCTTTCTTTTGAGTGAGTTCAAATTCATATATTTAAGAGCTGTCTTCTGGGTGACCGGGTGGCTCAGTCGGTTAAGCTTCTGACTTCAGCTCAGGTCATGATCTCACAGCTTGTGAGTTCAAGCCCTGTATCAGGCTCCATGCTGACAGCTCCGAGCCTGGAGCCTGCTTCGGATTCTGGGTCTCCATCTCTCTCTCACCCCCTCCCCACACTCTGTCTCATTCTCTCTTTCTGTCTGTCTGTCTCTCTCTCTCTCAAAGATAAATAAACATGAAAAAATATCTTTAGGGGCACCTGGGTGGCTCAGTCGGTTAAGCATCCGACTTTGGCTCAGGTCATGATTTTATGGTTCGTGGGTTTGAGCCCCATGTCAGGCTCTGTACTGACATCTCAGAGCCTGGAGCCTGCTTCTGATTCTGTGTCTCCCTCTCTGCCCTGCCCCACCCCTGCCCTGCTTGTGCTCTCTCTCTCAAAAATAAACAAACATTAAAAAAAATTTTTTTAAGAGCTGTTTGTCTTCTTTTCTGTGAACTACCCTATTTTTGCCCATTTCTCCCATTTTCAGTTTCTGATTGACATAAAAGGATTTGCAGGAAAAATAGCCCTTCGAGATATAAATTGTAAGTATTTCTTCAGTTTATTACTGACTTTGCTGTGCAGATTTTTTTAATATAGTAAAATTTTTTGTGGCTCTGGGTCTTATGTCATAGTTAATAAGACCTTTTCCACACTGAGATGACTAAAGAATCTTCTCCCTTAGCTCTTGGCTACATTTTTGTTTTCATTTTTTGCTTTTAAATCTTGAGTTCATCTGGAATTTATCATATACAAAATTCCTTCCCATATTCCTAATGCCTTTTATTTAAAAACTTAACTTTTTTCAACAGATTTGAAATGCTACTTTTCTTATATACTAAATTCCCGTGTGCATTTGGGTCTATTTCTAGATTTTTCTGTCTTCCAATGATCTGTGTCAATACCCCTCTTTAATTATTACATTTAATTATTATGGATTTATTGTGGGTGTTTTTTGTTTTTTAATGTTTAAAAAAAATTTTTTTTTAATTTTTTGAGAGACAGAGAGAGACAGCATGAGCAGGGGAGGGTCAGAGAGAGGGAGATACAGAATCCGATGTAGGCTCCAGGCTCTGAGCTAGCTGTCAGCACAGAGCCCGATGCGGGGCTCGAACCCACGAACCGTGAGATCATGACCTGAGCCGAAGCCGGACACTTAACCGACTAAGCCACCTAGGTGCCCCTTATTGTGTTTTAATATCTGGCAGGGTTAGTCTCCACTGATTTCTCTTTTTTTTGAAATCTGGAAATAGGAGATTTCGGAAATCTCTCATTAATTTCCCTATGAACTTTATTTTATTTTAATTTATTTTTGAGGCTGGGAGGGGCAGAGAGAGGGAGAGAATCCTAAGCAGGCTCTGTGCAGGCAGCACAGAGCCCAACACAGGATCCGAACCCACAAACTATGAGATCATGACTTGAGCCAAAACCAAGAGTCCGAGGCTTAACCAACTGAGCCACCTTGGTACCCCTCTCTGTGACCTTTAAATCGGCTTTTCTAGCCACCCCCCAACCCGGTTAGAATATTAATTGTTATAAATCTATAGATTACTTTAAGGAGGACTGACATCTTTATGAAGCATCTTTGTATCCAGAATAAAGCGTCTGTCCCCTGATTTCTGTTACTTTCAGACGGCACCAATGGCCAGTGACTCCCCAGTCTGCACCTCTATTCTGAGAGCTGTTCCCTCCATCTCTGCTGGAGGGGGTGTTCCCAAAGGTCTTCCACTGTCCCCCCAGCCCTGCCTCATTAATCCACTTAAGTGGTCAAGGCAGATCAAGGGTTCAGTGTTATTTTTGATTCCTCCCTGTGTTCCAAGAGCCATAGCTCATCAGTAGTTAAGTCCTATTGGTGTTTTTTTTTGAAGATTTTTATTTTTTAAGTAATCTCTACACCCAATGTGCGGCTCAAACTTACAACCCCAAGATCAAGAGTCACGTGCTCTACCAGCTGAGCCAGCCAGGCGCTCCAAGTCCTGCTGGTGTTTTATTGAGGTCTCGCTGACATACAATAAACCACATTTACTTGAAATGTACATTTTGTTTTGACATGTATACACCATATTATCATAATCAAGATAATGAACATAACCACCACCCCAAAAAGGTTCCTCAAGCCCCTTGTCAATCCTTCTCTCCCACCCTTTCCTACCTGCCAGCCCCCACTCTTGCCCCTAGGCAACCACTGATCTGCTTTCTAGCACTACATTGGCATCCTTTTCCTGAAATTTTCATTTACGTGGAATTACAGAGGAGGTACCCTTGCCTGGCTTCTTGTGTTTGTTGCAATTCTCCTGAGATTCATCTCTTGCTCCGTTTTACTGCTGGGCAGTATCCTATTGTATATGTACCACAATTTGCTTATCCATGCACAAGGCGGATGAACCTTTGATTGGTTCTAGTTTGGGCTGCCACAGTTAACATCTCTACCAGCAGCTTTCAGCTCTGAGGAGGCCCCAGTTGTAACTTTCTTTGCTAGCCGGGAATCTGGTTTCATCTGGCGCCAGCCCCTCCTCCGTGCTGCTTACATCTGACCCCAAGGAGATCAAAATTGTGTATGTAAAATGCACTGGCAGGGAGGCGGGTGCCATATCTCCCTGGGCCCCCAGGATTGGCCCCTTGGGTCTGTCCCCCAAGCGGATTGGTGATGATCTTTGCAAAAGCAACTGGTGATCGCAAGAGCAGAGGATGGCAGTGAACACATAGGGTGGGACACGGTGGTGCCTTCTGCCTCCGCCCTGATCATCACAACCCTGGAGAAACCAGCCAGAGACCGAGGAGAGAAACATTCAGCACCGTGGGAACGTCACTTTTGATAATATCGTCAACATTACGGCCAGATACTGCACCGATCTTTCACTAGAGCACTTGGACCCCACTAAAGAGATCATGAGGGTTGCCCGGTCCGTGGGCAGCAGCATTGATGGCTGTCACCCTTATGACACTGTAGATGTCAGCAGTGATGCAGCGGAGTGCCCACCTACAAAGGAAAAGATTTCAGGGCACCTGGGGGGCTCAGTCGGTTAAGCGACTGACTTTGGCTCAGGTCATGATCTCACAGTTTGTGGGTTTGAGCCTCATGTTGGGCTCTGTGCTGACAGCTCAGAGCCTGGAGCCTGCTTCGGATTCTGTGTCTCCCTCTCTCTCTGCCCCTCCCCTGCTTGCGCTGTTTCTCTCTCAAAAATAAACATAAAAAAATTTTTTTTAATGGGAAAGATTTCAAGAAAAGATCACTTGATGACCCCTTCCCCCCAAAGCTATGGATATTCTTATGCAAGTCTTTGTATGGACTTACGCTTTTATTTCTCTTGGGTTAAATGCCTAAGACTGGAATAATGCGTCGTATATGGTAAGTGCGTGTTTAACTTTTTTTTTTAGAATATTTTTCAGAGCAGTTTTTGGTTTACAGAAAAATAGCTTTTTAAATACACAGAACTGGGCATACACCCCCTCTTCCTCCTCACATTGTTGCTCTCATTGTTTTTTTTTTAATGTTTTATTTATTTTTGATAGAGAGAGAAAGACAGAGTATGAGAGGCAAAGGGGCAGAGAGAGGAGACACAGAACCAGAAGCAGGCTCCAGGTTCTAAGCTAGCTGTCAGCACAGAGCCTGATGCGGGGCTCAAACCCACGAACGTGAGATCTGACCTGAGCTGAGGCCGGATGCTTAACCGACTGAGCCACCCTGGCACCCCATTGCTCTCATTGTTAACATCTCACATTTGTGCGGGTATTTGTGGCAGTCGATGAACCAAGATTGATACATTGTTATTATTTACGGAAGCCCATAGTTTACATTAGGGTTTACTCTTAGGACTGTGCGTTCTAAGGTTTTGACAAATGTATAATGTCATGTATCTACCATTCTAATATCATGCAGAAGTTTCAGGGCCCTAAAAATGCCCTGTGTTTCATCTCTTATCCCTCCCCTCCACCAAACTCCTGGCAACTGCTGATCTTTTTTTTTTTTTAATTTTTTAAATGTGCATTTATTTTTGAGAGAGAGAGAGACAGTGGGAGCAGGGAAGGGGCAGAGAGAGAGAGACGGAGACACAGAATCCGAAGCAGGCTCCAGGCTCTGAACTGTCAGCAAAAAGCCCGATGTGGGGTTCGAACTCTCAGACCTAGAGATCATGACCTGAGCCCAAGTCGGACACTTAACTGTCTGAGCCACCCAGGAGCCTCTGATCTTTTTTTTTTAAACTATCTCTAGTTTTGCCTTTTACAGAATGTTATATAGTTGAATTCATACACTACAGCTTTTTTATAGTTTCTTTTTTAAACATTTATTTATTTATTTATTTATGAAGGGGGGGTGCAAAGAGGGGGAGAGAGAGAATCCCAAGCAGGTTCTGCACTGTCAGCACAGAACCGGATGTGGGGCTCAAACTCAGGAACCCATGAGATTAAGAGTCAGAGTCAGACGCTCAGAAGACTGGGCCACCCAGCTGCCCTGTCCTTTTACTGGGCAATAGGCATTTCTTTATTTAAATCTTATTTTTTCATTGAGAGAGAGGGAGAGAGAGAGCGAGCCCTGAGCGAGCGAGAGAGGAGCAAAGAGAGAGAATCCGAATCAGGCTCTGTGCTGTCAGCGCAGAGCCCCACCTGAGGCTCCATCCCCCAAACTGTGAGATCATGGCCTGAGCGGATTCAGGGTTGGAGGGGGTAAGAGAGGAAGCAGTGGGTGCAGATTCAAAAAAAAAACAACAAAAAAACCCAGGGGGCCTGGTGGCTCAAACGAGGGAATGGTAGGTTCAAGAGAGAAGTACGTGGATCTGATAACTACAGATACATCGTATCAAAATCTAAGTCGGACTGGATGGTACACCTAAATATAAATCCTATAACTATAAATAAGCAGAGTGTTGCTTGGGCGGAGAGGTAGGGCCGGGCTAGGGGAACCACGGAGTTTCCCCTGTATTCTGCTAGCGGGGGAAGACTGCTCAGATCGGTACACACGAAGGAGGCCACCAGGGCGGGGGCAGGCGGGGCAGTGAAAGGCCCTGAGCTGGGGGAACGCCGCGGCCCTCCTCCCTCGGTCATCGGGGTTCTCCCGCTCCCCCGGGCGCAGCCCTGCAGGCGGGAGGCCGGATCTCCGGGCCGGGGTGGGCCTGCCGACCGGCTCGCGGCCTCTGCCGCCCCCTCCTGGGCGAGGCGGCACCGGGGCGCTCCCAGGTGGGTGGGCCGCGGGCCCGGGGGCGAGGGCAGGGAGGCCCACCTGTCGCAGGATTCGGGCTCAAGAGACCCCCAGAGCGCAAGAGCAAGCGGGGTCCCCGCAGTGGCTCACGTCCGCGCCCTTCGCGGCGCAAACGGGACACCAAGGCCGAGAGGGGCAGGGACTCGCCCAGGGTCGCGCGGGGAGCTGGGGCCCAGGGTGGGGGACGCGCCGAGCCGCGGAAGCGGGGCGGGGGCGGGGAGCAGACCGGGCCCCCGAGCAGGGCTGCGGCGGGGCCCCGGCTGCGGTCTGCCGAGCGTCCCGCAGGGGTGCGCCCGGCCCGGCCCGGCCCCTCCTCGGAGCGGCTGCCGCAGCCTGAGGTAATCTCGGCTCCGCGCTGGGGGCGCGCAGGGGCGGGGCGGGGCGTGGTGCGGCCCCCCGAAGGGATTGGGGCTGGGGGGCTGGCCCGGGGTGGCTCGAGCTGGCCGGGAATGCCCTCCGGGGGCGCCGCGTGGGGTTGGGCCGCCCGGCCCTGCAACCCGAGCAGCTGCCCCGGTTAAAAATACCCCCGGCCCTGCCCTCTCGGCACCCCTCCCCTCCCTTCTCTTCCCCTCCCTTCTCCTCCCCTCCCCTCCCCCTCCCCCGCAGTGCCCTTCCGTCTAGGCCCCGGCGGCCCCTCCCGGGGGACAACTCCGCCTTTTACTAATTTGTCCTCTCGCGGAGCTGGGTGAAGGTGGCGGAGAGGTAAGGGAGAGCCGGGAGGAAGCAGGGGTCGGAGCCCGGGAGGGGCAGGATAAGGAGCAGAAGGGAGGGGGAGAAGAGGGCGGAGGAGCAGCGGGAGGAGGGCGGGGAGGAGCGCTCTTCCTGGTTGGGCCCTGCTCTGAACCTCCACCCGGGAAGGCAGCCGCAGGGACCGCTGCGATCCCCAAAACACTGCTCCCCCAGGTAAGGACCTTGGTGGGGGGGGGCCAGGATCCCCCGACCCCTGCCCACTGCTCCGGGCTGAGGGGCTGCCCCTGCCCCGGGCCTTCTGTGTGCCTGGGACAGGGGCGGGGCTGGGGGAAGCCGCACAGCCCGGGCCACCGGCCCAGCCTGCGCTCATCACTGTCTCCAGGGTCTGGAGGAAGGCCAGAGCGGAAGGGTCTGAGGTCCAGCAGCCCAGATCCCCCAGCCTGTCTCAGGGGTCTGGGGAAGGGGTCCCTGGCTGCCTGAGGTTCTCAGCCTCCAAGCCAGGGAAAGGGGCCGGCGCCTAGGAGCTTGGCTCTTTGGGGAGGGGGCGACTGTTGTTATCTCCAGGCCCCGCCCTGCCCCACCTGGCTGGCTGACCCGCAGCACTGCAGCCCCAGGACAATGGGAGTCTGGGAAGGGAGAGGTGGTGGCATCGTGTGGGGGGCTAGGGAGGTGGTGGCCAGCACACCTAAGGGCGGAGGAGCCCCTCTCCTGGATTCTGGGGAGCACAGGGAGGTGGCAGAGAGTCCTGAGTTCTGTGAGGGGAGCAGTGAGGTGGGGAGACCCCAGGTTTGGAAAGGAAGGGCGGGCAGCGGCAGGCAGGAGCCCCAGTTCTAGTCCTGGGAAGGCCTGGGCTCAGCAGGCTGGTGTGCCCTGCAGGATGGCCGAGGAAATCATCACGCCGGTGTACTGCACGGGGGTGTCCGCACAAGTGCAGAAGCAGCGGGCCAAGGAGCTGGGTCTTGGCCGCCATGAAAACGCCATCAAGTACATGGGCCAGGATTATGAGCAGCTGCGGGCTCATTGCCTGCAGAGTGGGGTTCTCTTCCGTGATGAGGCCTTCCCCCCGGTGCCCCAGAGCCTAGGCTACAAGGACCTGGGCCCCAACTCCTCCAAAACCTATGGCATCAAGTGGAAGCGCCCCACGGTGAGAGGGGCCACCCTGGGTGGGTCTCAGTTTACCCTCATCCCGGGTGAGGCGTGGCAACAGGACTCCAGGCCCTTGTTGGAGAGTGGGGTCTGGGGTTGGCTGGCTTCCGGCATCTAGGAGGGCTGGCCCCGGAGACGAGACTCTGGGTCTCTTTGCAGGAGCTGCTCTCAAACCCTCAGTTCATTGTGGATGGAGCCACCCGAACAGACATCTGCCAGGGAGCACTGGGTAGGCCCTGGGGGGGTTCTGGGTGTTTTTTCCATAACAGTTCCCCGTGCCTGTTCCTTCCAGCTCTGCCGTAACCCCTCCCTCCTGCAAGCTCAGGCAGGCTCTGGCTATCAGGGCCGGGCTGGTTTACCTAGATTCCTGGGTCTTTTCTGTAAGGGCCACGGCACCCAGGGAATCCCAGGTTCTCCCCAGCATGGGCTCTCTTTGCATCACCGGGAGCAGATTGGCAGAACAGGCCTGATGTGGGTCCCTCCCATCCCAGGGGACTGTTGGCTCCTGGCTGCCATTGCCTCCCTCACCCTCAATGACACACTTCTGCATCGAGTGGTCCCACACGGCCAAAGCTTCCAGAATGGCTATGCCGGCATCTTTCATTTCCAGGTGAGGAGCCCCGGAATCCACCTGGGACCAGACCGTGGGGGAAGGAGTGGTAGCAGGCACTGGGGGAGGTGAGGGCCAATGACCCACGGCAGTCTGAAGTTAGGTGACTTAAGTCCACACCCTGTGGGGGCCAGTCCTTCCTCTAGAAAGAATTTGACCGCTTGATACCATCTCAGATCTGTCATGGGTGAAACAGTTGGGCAGGGCAGGTATTTCAGCTGGCAGATTTCCTGTGCGTGTCACGGAGAAAATGCTTGGAGGAATAGAAAGATCTCTGTGTTATTTCCTGTGGGACAAATCCTTTTCTTCCGCGGGGTCTCAGTTTCCCCATCTGAAAAGTAAGTAATGTTCCACTGGGGAAAACAAACCAGCCATCTCCACCCAAGACGTAATTGTCCCCTCCCCAACTCCTCTTGTGACTTTGGCAGCCTCCAGCCTCTGACAGAGCCCTGCAGAAAAGAAAGACAGAATTTAAGCCTGTTAAAACCAGCTATTCCTTTTTTTGCACACGGGGCCCATTTCTCAAGTCACACTAAGGAATTCTCAGTGAGCTGATGTGGGCAGAGACACACCTCCAGGAACCGTGGACCCTCTGGCCCTAGTGGCCCCAGCCCTGCCCTGGGGACTCCTGGGTGCCCTCTCCTTACACCTAGTGAGGGAGTTCCTTACCCTATTCCACGCACACCCGCCTACAGGACCCCCGGTGCCGTGGTGCTGTCCGTGTAGGCCAAGTGCTGCACCTGCTACCCGAGCTGGTATGCAGGGGCGTGGCCTGGCCGCCCCTTCCCCCGCCCCCTTCCCTCG